>JAAGKR010000647.1:0-175630 GCA_011419295.1 Clarias macrocephalus | reverse complement strand
ACACACACACACACACACACACTATATTGCTATAAGTATTCACTCGTCTGCCTTCAAATGCATACTGTATGAACATGAGTAACATCTGATTCTTAATTCTTAATTCAGCTACAGTATAACAGCTTCAACTCCTCTAGGAAGGCTTTCCACAAGGTTTAGGAGTGTGTTTATAAAAATTTCCGACTATTCTTCCAGAAGCGCATTCATGAGGTCAGACACTGATGCTGGACAAGAAGGCCTGGCTCGCGGTCTTCATTCTTACTAATCCCAAAGGTGTTCTATTGGGGTTGAGGTCAAGACTCTGTGCAAGCTAGTCAAGCTTTTCCACATCAAATTCGCTCACCCATGTCTTTACGGACCTTGCTTTCTGCACTGGTTCCCAGTCATGTTGGAACAGGAAGGGGCCATCCACAAACTGTCCCCACAAAGTTGGGAGCATGAAATTGTCCAAAAGGTATGCTAAAGCGTTAAGAGTTCCTTTCACTGGAAGTCAAGGGCCGAGCCCAACTCCTGAAAAACAACCCCATACCAATTCCAACATGACTGCGCATTTTTTATATATACTGTATAAATTTGCCTATTGTCAAAGATGCTCAAGGCCTTATGCTTGTCCATTGTTTTTGCCCACTTCACCCTCAGTAGTATATATACTGCATATCTGACTTTTGGATTGTTTTTGGATTTATATTGGTTTGAGCCTTTTGGATAACTACCTGCCAAGTAAAGATTGCCTTTGCCCATACTACACCACATATGGCAGACTACTGCCACTACTGCCTGCTAATCACCACATTGTTTTCTCAAATGGTTCCTGACAAATATTGCTCTGTTTCAGTGTGCCTTCTCAATCAATTTACATACTTCTGCCTTCACATATATTTGCCACCAGCTCTTACATTTGATCTCTGTGAGCTCCCAGAGTTCTCTCACATCCCCTACAGAGGATCCTTTCATTCCCACCTGTGTTCAGTCCTCTGTCTCACACCGCTCGTGGGCCAAGAAAATCCAGACTACTCATTCCCTCACTCTCTTGAACATTCTTGCTCTATTTTCACTTTGCATTTGTGGTCCTTTCCTGTGAAGCATTTCAACATTCTACCTTGCCGTCTGTACCATCTGTATTCGGCAGTTATAAGCTCCAAATTCCCTCATTTCCCCATTGACCTTGGTACATTTCCCATTTGCCACAACTACGAACTTTGGCATATTCTCAAAATATTTTTGTGGGTTTTTAATTTGTGAAGCACACACAAAATAAACAAAAAATGTTGTTGTAGAGTTCTGCTTGTTTGGATTTGTTTAAAAAAAGTCCTCATTGTTGCATTTTTATTGAATGACAGCTCAGACTCACTTGCCAAAGTAAACTCTACCCTCACAGTTTCTGTACAAAATGAATGAATGAATACATGATGCAGTGTCACAAACCTAAATGACATAATGACCGAGTCAAGTTAGGGACAACATATAGTACAGCTGCTCTTATTGTCTAATATTTTGGACACATTACCCTAAAATTAAAAGACAAAACTTTACTTTTTAGAGACTGTCTCTTCACAAAACCACTAGACAAGGTACACAGTTTCTGGACTTGGTCAATAGCAACCACTTGAACAGCTGGTGTTTTATATTTTATATATGGCTTTTCCCCTTCAGATTTGAAGTTCCCTGAAGAATATACCAGGCACAATTCTTGCATACACAAGGCCATTTTTGACATTTAAGCATTTTGCCGACACCCTTATCCAGAGCAACTTACATTTATTATTATATACCTGAGTAGTTGAGGGCCTTGTTCATGGGCCCAACAGGAACAACTGATCTTTTTTTCTTTATAAAGCATTCTGTTTAATAGTTAGAGACAAAAACAAATCATTGTTTGGTGTGAACAACTACATCCAACATTTTTCTGAATACAAGAGCAAATGAAAACTTTTAATTTATAATGGTTTGAAAAACATATTAATTGAATTGATTCAGTTGGCACTAAAGTGGTTCCTGAGCCATAGTTCTCGAGGTACCATGGGAACACCCCATGAGTTTTCCCTGGGGATTCCACCCTATATAGCTCTGTAAAAAAAACTGTCTGTTCTTTTTGGTTGGCAAAACAGAGGCTTTACCTCACCAATTCGAATTGGTGTGGTAAAGAAGATGGTTAGAGGAAATGTAATAGAAAAAAAGTACACATTGTTTGGGAAATGTAGTTGAGCAAAAGTGATAATTGCCAGAAATATACTTAATGAAGGAAAGTACAACTATGTGAAAATTCTACTTAGGTACAGCAACAAAATTTTTATACTTTAATACATGACAACTCTGTTACTCCATCATAAGCACACACACACACACACACACACACACACACACACACACACACACACACACACACACACACACACAAAGAAAAAAAAATGCAATATGGACAATTTGGGAGTGCCAATAACTCTAATCCATGTGTTTGGACTGTGGGAGGAAACTGAAGTACCCCAAGGAAACTCACCAAGCACATGGAGATCATGCAACACCGGCCCTGAGGCAGGAACTGAACCCGGACCCTGGAGGTGACAAAAAAGTATGTCTTTATAAATGTAACACTGATCAGAAAATGGTTCCAAATTAAATGTTAATGTAAATGTCAACTGCTTGTCAGCATGTACATCCAAGTTCATTCAATGTGGACAAGGCACAAGAGAACAGGACTGCATGTGGTAGTACAGCAGGGCTGCATTCTATAACATGAGCAAGTTTTTTTTTTTTTTTTTTTTGGCATGACAACAAAATATGAAAAGTGTCTCTATGAAGGGAAATGTAAGGCATTTTATTCATAGTGTTTCTTTAAACATATTTTAGCATTGTTAGACTGGGTCTAATTGCATATTGTATACTTGTCTTTTTTTATGAAGTTGTACTTACTGTATGTGTAAATTAATTCAGTGCTCTTGTACTAATCGCATACTTTGGAGATATACTTTTACTGTACTTTAACACAAGTAGAAATGCACTTCTGAAAGTTTTTTTTATATAATTTATATGCTAAAACTATAAACTATTAATAATATATTTATTTTTCACTAGAATTGAATCAATTATCATTATTTACAAAGCAAATTTTAGTATAATATAAATAGAATGATGCTAATGGTTGATTCTGTCAATTAAGTATCATTTTTATTTATTTATTAATCCTCCACATGATTTATTGAGTAGTTATACTGCATGTTCGCACATGAACTACAGTACATTCACCACAAGAGGGATCCATATGCAACTTCTTTTCTGTTTTTTTTCCTACTCCTGACTCCTTTTGCATCTTTAAATCAAACTTTATTGTGTAGTTTTAAAACACTCTACAGTTATTACCTTACCCCAAAAAAGTTTATTCAAGTGTTCTAATATACTATTAAACTAAAATGAGTACAGTAAGTATGCTTTCAGTTTACTTTTTATGTATTTGTCCTATATAAGATATGCCTACCTAAAAAAAAAAAAAAAGTATACTTGGTTTAAACTGACATGTATACAGAAAGGGGCAGAGCCGCTCATACTGTAAACTGTTGCCCACACGCTGCTACCACGCAGACTTCTGAACTGGCAAAGGCCCGGCCATTTATACACACGGTTGTCAGGCATCGCCAAGTGCAGCTTGTTCAGGCTGCGTGATTGCCGTGTCTATATAAAGGGTCCTGATACCGCCGCACTTCGTGCGATCATTTAGGTAGCTAGCACTATCAGGGCCAAGACAAAGACAAAGAAGGAACGAAAGAAAGAAAAGAAAGAAAGAAAGAAAGATAATAAGATAAAAGACAAGCATGCAGAAAGTAAAGAGACAGAGGCCAAGCCCCAACTTCTGCCTCCGTAAGACGCCGATGAAAGCGAGAGAGAGCAAGCGAGAGAGCGGCACGCATTAGTCCAGCATGCGCTCTCCGTTTAAGTTTATTAGTGCACAAAGCACAAACTCTCCCTCTCTCAATATATCCTCATTAAGGGCAATAAGCCCCATTATTTTCCAGAGCCCCGTCCGTTCTCACGCAGATGGCGGAGCCTTTGGTTTCATTTAAGTTCCTTAAATACATCCACGGTATCTCCAAACGGAAAGGTATTCTCGTGCGTTTCATAAGCACTCTCACAACCTCCTATTTCACTGACCCCCTCTAAAGCCCTGCGTAAGGGCTCTTATTATTAAAAACATCTCGTGGTGCAGCTCTCCATAACACGCCACATAACAATCAGATGATTTTATAAGCCATTATCATATACAAGTACGTACATGTACAAGTACAAGAAATTTCAACACTGTGAAAAAGTGTTTTTTTTTTTTTGTAATTTAGTTCAAAAAGTATATTTTAGATTAATATATTTTAGATTCATTAAACACACGTTAAATATTTCACGTTTTTTTTTAATTGATGATTGCAGCTTATAAAAAAACGTTTTTGGTTTATATTACCATCCATACAGATTAAATACAATGTATTTCTTGGTCTAGTTTAGTACATGCATGGAGAAAGCTGCTGACTTGGTGTGGAGTGAGGCTGGGGTCAGTGAATCAAGATCCACCAGACACAGAACTGGACCACTGCTCAGTGGTCCTCTTTTTAGGGTGTTTGTTGCATTTGAAGGTCCCAGAGTAGAGTGGAAAGGCAGAACACAAGTTTCTTGAAATCCAGCTTGAAGTATCCACAGTTGGTGATGATTTGGGGTACCATGTCATTTTCTGGTGAGGGTTTCAGTGTTGTAAAAAGTCCAGAGTCAATGCAGCCATCTTCCAGGAGATTTTAGACTACTTCTTCCTTCCATCTGCTGACAAGTTTTATGAGGATGGTGATTTCCTTTTCCAGTAGGGCTTAGCGCCAGCCCATAGTGCCAAAACTACCACTTCTTTAATGGCACAGTAATATCATGGTCAGCTAATCATGTGGTACGATTTGCTGACCATGATATTACTATGCCATTTTTTCATTGAAATTAAAATAAAAATGGTTTGAATTTTTTCCCTTTATGTGTAACAAATCTAGAATATGAGATTGTAATTTTTACATAAATTACATTTAAATAGTCACATAAAATAAAAAAATTAAAAAACTTTTCCATGATATTCAAATTCTTTTGAAATGCAGTAGAACACACAAACAAACACACACACACCCTAGCAGTCTAGACTTTTATTAATGCTATTTGGAAATCAACCCCAGAACCCAGAAGTTAACAGAGCTGATATTCTAAAGCCGAATAAGTGAAAATATAAAGAGAAACTTACAAGCTTTAAAGGACTATCCGCCCCCTCTATGGTTTATTCTTCTCACCTAGTACCAGTAAGAATTTAGAACTACTTTCACCCCTGTTAAATATACTGCTGTTTGCTGTCAGTTGCAAACAACAGTATATATCATACATACTGATATTTTTTGTCATGAATTTGAATAGTTCAATAGTGAATTAATGATATTAAAGAACACTAAGTAAGAATACGTCCATCAGTAAGAACCATGTGCCATGTATTTCCTTGTGGCTGCCATATTAATTATTATTATTTTTTTTTTTTTATTAACAATAATACCACTTCTTTAATAAATAATTAATAAATAAAATATAATAATTATTATATTTTATTATATTAATTTATTTAATATATTATACTTTTGAGCAGTTGAGGGTTAAGGGCCTTGCTCAGTGGCCCTACAGTGGCAACTTGGTGGTGGCGTTTGAACCTAGGACCTTCCAATCAGTTCCCCACTGAGCTGCCCCTTCTGATCCACCAAGCACATGAAAAGATTGGTTTTTCCATTCAGCTGAATGGTTAGTTGGATTTAAGGGTTCTCTGGCTTATTAATTTAATAAAGCAGAAAATGTATAGAAAAACACTCTGAGGGCAGCCAGGGACTGTCACGGTTGCTGGTGTGTGGGCTTGAAGTGAGGCATATACGCAGAGGTGAAATACTTATAATGTCTTTTAATAAGGAAAACACAACAGAAACATGATCCAACTGGAGCTAACATGACAGGGGTTCAACAAAACAAGAGCTAAGCCAAACAGGAGATAACCTAAACAGGAGCTAAGCTAAACCAGAGCTATACATGACAGGCTAGGAGTTACACAGGCTAGGACTAAACTGAACAGCAATTTAACAACACAGACAATAATCAGAAACAAAGAGAACAGCACGATGCAGAGGCATAGAATAATCACTTCAACTTATCCAAACAGATAAAGAGGGGAACAAACCATGAGCTAAGGAAAGTGGCATGACACCCAAAACAAAGAACATTCACAACAACTTAACTCAACAGATGCATGACCCTGACTAACTGAACACAGGAACATTTATACACAACTAATGAGCTAGCTCAGCTCAGGAGAGCGCTCCCATCACCTGACCGAGGTGCATTATGGGAAATGGAGTCCAACATTACAGAAAACAACAAAGAACACAAAAGGAGTCTCTGGACGCCTGGCGCCCTCTAGGGTCAGTCCCTGACAGGGACTGAATTAGGAGTGACTACATGACACAAATTCTCATTTCAATTTTCACATCAAGATTATGTTGATTCTTTGTGTTAGTCGTATATTGTTTTGAACTGTAATTTGGGTTATTATATTTAGATATGAGTACAATATTTGTTTAAATATTGTATTCCTAAAGAAAATAATATGTTATTCATAATATAAATAATATTTTCTGAATGTTTCTTGTGATTTTTTATATAGTCGTTGCTAATATTTATTTGTTAAGTCTACTTAAATAAAATATAGTTAAACGTATATTTTAGCTACAGGAGTTATACCTAGACAACTAGCAGTATACTTTGAAGAAGTAATATAATGAAGAAAAAATATATAAATAAAAGTAGTAAACTACAGGTATAATGTTAAGTTTATGTAAAGAAAACATATTTATTAAAATATACTTGCAGTGTGAAACTGCAAAACTAGTAGAAGTACATAACTAGTACTGTACCTATTTCACTTACAGTATACTTAACAGTATAGTTGCCATACAAAATAAAACTTTAATGTAAACTAGTTGTGTAATCAAGGTTTACTACCTTTACACCTAAAGTATACTTTAAAGTACACTTTTATAAACTTGAAAAAAAAAGGGGGTTGACTTGACTTGACTTAAGAAGGACAGTACACATTAAACTGGTATCCAGAAGTTCACTTATGGTATATTTCACAATATAAAAATGTAAACTGTATACTTTAAGTTGAAATGGGCCAATTTAGTCTTAAGAAGTTAAAATAAATTATAAATTACATTTAAATAGTACATTTACGAGTATACTACTAACACATTGATCCAATATTCCAATTACAGGCACTAACCATCTTTTAAAAGTACATATAGTATGTTTTAAAAGTATGTATAGTATGTTACATATAGTGGCTATTTTAGCCCCTTTTAAGCCATAGAAATTTAAATGTTGCATTTCTAAACCAGTTTCCTGATGACAGCTGTTCTTCATGTTTTAGCTCAGTGCTAATAGCTAACAATCACTTTATTAACAATTGGTAACACTACAGTGCCAGTCAAAAGTTTGGACACACTTTCTAATCTTCCTTGATTTTTATTTCTTTCTAAATTGTAAAAGAATGCTTAAGGCATCAAACATATGCAATAATCAGTTGGTGTTGAGATGTGTCGACTACTTATGCTCTGTTAAGGATTCATAAATGTTTTTATTCAATCTTACTTATTTAGCATTAGCTTTTTTTTTCTTCTTTCTGCACCATACTTTACTTTAATCCTCTGCTTTCTATACAGGAGAAGCCACTTCTTTATTTGTCTCTTCCATATTTAAACCTAAAATGTATGTGTGTTTTGTCTCTGGCACTATACATTGATACCACTGGTGTATTTTTTGTATGGTTTGTACTGTGTCATGACGGAAGGGGGAAAAAAGGTGTGGGTTAAGAAACATAGACACAAAAGAAACTTTCTTGCCCTCATACGCTAGCAGAGAGCGGGTAAACCGCAGGCCAGCGGACATTTCCTCCTTTTCCCTTCCAGCACCCCTTCTGAAAACATCCTGAGAGAAGTGTACATGTAGCATGGTCAGACATAAAATGTGCTGTGTTCACTTTTCTGAATGCTAGTGCTGAGGTTTTCACCCCTGGCTGAGTTTGTTTATGTATACATCATGAGTTTTACCTTGGCGATCTAAAATGGGTGTGCTTAACTTTGAAACAGCTTGGAAACCAGGCTATTTCTCAAAAATACTGCAGATTCTGATTGTTGTTCCTTTCAAAGTGTAGGTTGGCTGTTGGATGTCATAAATGAAGACCATGTGGGTGTTTGCAGAATACCATTGCTAACAGTCCATAACCTTCATATAACACCGGAGATGGAAAAGGAATGAGAAAACAAGAAGTTGCTTATCTAGCAGAAACCCTTTTAGTATAATGGAAGCAGTGTTTTTATTATTTATTGTCATGATATTGTTTGTTTGTTTTATTGAGATCCTCATGATGATAATGAGATTGTAACCATAAAATATTTTTTTCAATAAAATATTAAATATTTAGGTATTCTGAAAATGTTTACAAGAAAGCACAGTCCTTTTTGTACAAGGTTAACCTTGTTAAAGCTAGGTAACCTTTTTGTTAAAGGTTAAAGCAACATCATAATGCTATCTGATAGAAGGGAACTGACATAGAGCTTTATGTTTAGTATTAGTTACGCAGTATTGAATGCATAGTGCATGCAGCTTGGGGACCTTTTTCACCAGTAAAACGCAGTGCACTTTTTCTGTTTCAAAATATGTACTAGAGAGGAGAGTGCTTGCCAAATCTCAAAACCTTAATGCAGCTGTGGGTATCTAATTATTTCTACAACCGAGTTTGATAATTATTTCCCTAATACAGTCATTAGATTAATGGTGTCATAAACTAATGTGCCTGGATTGTTGCAAATAATTTTCTATGTGAAATAGAGTGGATATGCTGACAGAATTCATAAAATATGGTGTCAAGTTAAATAGTGTTAAAACATTTATAGGGTTTATGAGTGCCCCTATTATGGAACACTATATTATACTATAATATGACAACAACAAAAAAGTGCTGTCTTGAGTGTGAGTAGGATATATTGACTGGAGTTAAGCCTGCAATGTTGAAGTCATGGGGCTGAGTTAATCTTGGACGTATGTATTTTAATCATATGCAACTGAAAGGAAATGAGGAAGGCCAGAGTGAGTATGTGTGTGTGTACTGAAATAACATGACATTTGTTAAATCAGAGGCTTATGATCAGGGCAGAGTGAGTAGTATAGGAGGTTGAATAAGAATTCAGGACTAGAGTATGTAATTTAAATGATTTATTTGCTTTTTGTGATCTATAAAACTTGCAGGTTATATTGCTTGAAGAAATGTTTATCCAGAATAACACATTTAATAGATTTATATAAAGGCATATTGTATTCACATCTGGCCTTTACCCATCTAAATATTCTGACTGCACTTTAACAGAAATGACCCAAATTTAGATATACTTCTTAGTACTTTTAGGCAGCATGGGTTCCTTAAAAAAAATAGAGAAAACTGTATTAAAAGACTTTATTATGAGCATTCATAATAATTCTTTAAAAAAAAATCATAATCTAGATTTCTAGATACTAGGTTTAAGGGGAATTATTGAACTTAAATGAGGCTGGAGACCATGACATCAGCAAGTGATTAAAGTGGCTAAAAGCTGGCACCACACACAGGTTTGTGAGATTTGAGCACATACCAGCCTATCTACCTACCTATCTAGCTAGCTTGCTGGATATAGATGCAGATATATAGATATACGGCACACACACCAGACGTAACATTAAAACCGCCTGCCTAATATTGTGTAGGTACCCGTTTTGCTGCCAAAATGGCTCCTACCCATTGATGCATTGACCAGACCTATGAGTGTGTGCTGTGGTATCTGGCACCAAGACATTAGCAGCAGATCCTTTAAACCCTGTAAATCGTAAAGTGTAGACTCCATTGATCAGACTTGTTTGTTCAGCACATCCTACAGATGCATGATCAAATTGAGATCTTTGGAGGTCAACACCCTGAACTCTTTGTCATCTTTCTCAAACCATTCCTAATGAATTGCACTGTTGTAGGGCACATTATTCTGTTGAAATAAATCGCTTCCCTTCTGAAATACAGTTGCCACAAAGGGATGCAATTCGTCTGCTGCAATATATAGGTAGCAAGCTTGCCTTCTTTTCATAGTGCATCCTCGTGGAATCTCTTCCCCAAGGAAGGGATACACATGTAGGAGCTTTCAGCAGTGGACAGGGGTCAGCATAGGCAGCTACACAACTTTATATGCACCAAGCTGTGATCTTCTGACAACTTTCTGTCTTAGTAACCATTAACCTTTTCAGCAGATTGTGCTTCAGGTGTGTGTGTGTGTGTGTGTGTGTGTGTGTGTTTCCCTCGGCAAGGTTCCGACTATGAGCAAGAAGAAGAGGAGAGAATAGAGGAAATTTGAAAGAAAAAACAGGAGCAAAAGAAATAATGGGCAGTGGGTGGGAGTATTAAAACGAGAGAGGAAAGAGGGAAGGAAAGGTTTGGACAGTGACAAAAAGGGTGGAGAGAGAGAGGGGGAGAGAGAGAGAATCGCAACATTCTGTCCAGTTGTATGAAGTTGTATGAAGTGTGCGCTCGCGGGGAAAGTGCCCAGTACAGATGCCCACCTGCGTGATGGAGTGCAACTCCACGTGCAAGCGATTCGCCCCACTATGGTCCTGCAGGGCGATAATCACAACTTTCTAATATTAACCTGGCACAAATCCAGCCATGTGAGCATGCACCTTTGCGGAACGCTCGCCCTCGCGCCTTTCTCCTGCGTCGGAACCCAGACGAACCTCCGAAGATGAATGTCCTCACTCTGCTCTTCGGTTGCTCTGCGCTTCTGTGCTTGCACTTGATAACGCAAGCCCTGGGCTTTGACCCCAAATCGAGGCGAACGTCCTCAGCAACGAACGGCGCCACCGAGATCTCGCGCATCCGCGCGTCCAAAGCGATGCACCCGCACCGGCCAGCGCACGCGCCCTCTGGACTCACCGCACGCACCAGCGGAGCAAAAGCCGCTCTCGCGGCGCATCAACGCGCCTCGGCAAAAAGAAGCGTGAAGATGAAGGGCAAAGTGGATGAGAGAGAGACACCGAGACAACCGGTTGTGATACCACATGATTACATGCTGTCTCTGTACTGGTCTCTGTCCACTGCGCAGAGAAACCGGAGCGCAATGCACGAGGTGGGCATTGCTAACACCATCACGAGCTTCGTGGACAAAGGACAAGGTACTGGTTATAACTATTATTATTATTATTATTATTATTATTATTAAGAGTAATAGTAGTAGAAGAAGTTACGCAGTCCAGTATTTATATGGCGCGTTCAACTGAACATAAAGTAGTTAATTAAATGCCATAAAACATAAAACAGTACAATACATATAGATTTATATTTAGGTCACTCATGAGCAAGCAGAAGTGGCGGTGGCATATAAAAAACAAAATCACATAAGAAGGATCACATTAGGCAGCAGTGCACATACAGCTTAAAAGAGACGTAACATCTCTCTCCATGCCTTTACACTGCTCATTTCAAAAGGGTAAGTTGCAATCAGAGTTGCAACACAGAGACGTGCACAGATCCTAGGGGTAAAACCAGGAGAGTGCTGTAATACAGATACTGTTTATATGCACAGGAGCTGGGCTATATTAAAATGGTTATATGGCTGATTTCTGGCTAATTGTCTGGCCAAATTTCAGTGAAACACCAGATCTTAACTTGGAAAGGAATCCCACATATGCCACTGTAAGGATATAATAATGATATTCAAGTTATGGATGATCATGGTATAATGCATGTATTTTGATTTATATTTCTTATTATAAATATACATTCTTTTGGTTTGCTTTCTTTGGAATTTCACAGATGTATTTTCACTGCAGCAATATTCATCTGTGAAGGCAGAATCACACATTTTTGGTGTTACTGTTATCGTTTGCCATTTGGCATTAATATGAACATTATAAACTAATATACTAAGTCTTGTTGTCATACGTAGCTCAAAAACAACTGATTAACAATGTTTAAACTTCTATGTTTGAACTTCTATGCTAGAGTGTAAGTGGCTTTCTAAACTTTACTTTATTATATGAAAAGCATGGTTGCTATCATCTTTTCAGATGTCAGCAGTCATTTGACAGGTTTACACATGGCAAGTCATTAAAATCTGACCAAGTGAATGCTATATGCATTGACTTTTTTAGTATTTTATGCAGCCTCAACAGGGGGCAGTATTTATGATTTCATATAATAAAAACAAAACTTTTATTGGAGGCCCATAGTCAAATTAACTAATTATTCTGATTATATGGCTAAAGTGAACAATTTATCTAGTATGTAAAATCTCCTTGTGTAAACTTATTGATGCATACTCTCAAAAATCCCCTAAAATACTTACAATATGCTGAACTGCTATAATTTGTAAACAACTTGACCAACAAATGTCAATTCAAAGTGTCAAATACTTTCTTGCTTTCAATTATTCAAATTTTTATGAAATTTAAAATGTATACAGTACATATTTCTTCTAGAACTCATTTATTCATATCATTTAATTTTCTAGGCTCGCGTTTGCTCATATTCAACCTTAGATTGCTAGGTTGCTCAGACTTGAGAAAATTGTTCAAGCATGAATGCAAACATTTGATGAAAGCCAATGCATGGAATACAATCAACATGAGCCTATAGATTAGTGATATTAGCACATTTAGTACTTGGCATATGTAAAGTTTTCACACACACACACACACACACACACACACACACACACACACACACACACACACTTAGACTATAGTTCCATTTTGCAAATTTGCACTGAAATTTGCACAGCTGTTTAGTTGAAGCAAATAGGACAAATCATGGCTTGTTTATATGAGTGGTGTTACACAGGAAGCAGAAATGGATGGTATTTTTATTTCTTAATGTTATTTTTAAAGTAAATACACAAAGGGCTTTAGTTTTGCCATTTATACATTTAATGTTTCAATTCATCTTGACATTGCCCTTCTTTAATTTCTTACTTCCGTATTTTTTGTAGATGAGAATGTGCCCCTGTTAAGGCGCCAGAGGTATTACTTTAACATTAGCTCCCTGGACAAAGAGGGACTGCTGGGAGCTGAATTACGCATTCTTCGAAAGCCCTTTATTGATCCTCTTAGAATCTCTACCACAGCTGGCAGAACCTCTCTTCGGCTTTACACATGTGCCACAAGTAACCAGGGGGCTATGCTGCTCCAGTCACAGCCCATAGAGGATCGCAGCATCACAAAATGGGAGGTTTTTGACATTTGGAAACTATTTAAGAGTTTCAGAAAAACTGTTCATCTTTGTTTTGAGTTGGAGGCAATGGATCGGGGCCGCCCCTTGGACCTCAGATCATTAGGTTTGGATCGCTCAGGCCGGCAAAACAAGGAAAAGGCCTTCTTTGTGGTCTTTAGCCACACAAAAAAGCATGGTCTCTTTTATAATGAAATCAAGGCACGCTCAGGCCATGACAACAAAACTGTCTATGAGTACCTGTTTACACAGCGCAGGATGCGTCGAGCACCACTATCACGTGTCAAGAAGCCAAGTAGAAGTCCAAAGACACGGTGCACTCGCAAGCAGCTGCATGTGAACTTTAAGGAGATGGGCTGGGATGACTGGATCATTGCACCCTTGGAGTATGAGGCTTTCCACTGTGATGGAATCTGCGATTTTCCCATCCGCTCACATCTGGAGCCCACCAATCATGCCATCATCCAGACACTCATGAACTCCATGGATTCTAACTTGACACCACCCACTTGCTGTGTACCGACCAGGCTTAGTCCTATCAGTATCCTCTACATTGACTCAGCTAATAATGTTGTGTACAAGCAGTATGAGGACATGGTGGTAGAAAGCTGTGGCTGTAGATAGAAAAAAAATTACAAGAAGACAATGATATTGCATTCTGGGGCTTTCTCTGTGGCATCAGTATCTTCTCTCACTGCACATCTTCAAACTACTGTTAGACTTGTTGGGTTCAAGCCTTTAATTTCAGTCACATTCTCCTATTTGTTATTCCTGTTGTTATTTCTCCTTTTGATTGCAGTACACAGACAGTACACAACTTTTCTAAGATCGGTTAAACTTATAAGGATAAGTCCATACAGGTGATTTCAATGCTTGAAAAATCTCCATTTCATGACAGAATTTCTTGTATCTGTTTCATGACCCAAGTAAATATTAAAATATTTAACTGCTCACACACTAACCTAAACTTGTAGATCACCTTCAATAAATAAATAAATGAAGTTCTTAACTTTCCTGAGAAAGTTCTCTATATTTATATTTAAGCTGGTTGCTTACTTTTCATTTCTGGGCAGTCCATTTACTATAGATTATTAAATTGGTTTGGAGACCGAGTCAACACCCTAATTACTTGGTAATGTTCCTCCAACCCTTCCTGAACTTTTTTTGTAGTGTGGCAGGGCACACTCCGCAAAGTAGCCACTGCACAGTACTCAGAGCCTATGGCTTAGGTGCACTACGGCAGTTTTTTAGGGCCCCTTAACCCTAGGGACACTTACTTTCAAAACAGGACATCTAGCCTTTTAATCATGGTTTGTGTACAACTCAGGACTACTACAAGAAGGAAAACCATAGATTGAAACTGACTATCGTTTGAATATTGGATTTAAAATGTTAATTAACTGAGCACCCATGGCAATCTGGAACTACAGTATTAACAATAATGTATTCAGTGTAGTATTTAACATTTAAAAATGTGTAAAAAGGAATCTGGAGGAATCAGTCAGTGAGGTCAGGACCGGCCCTGAGAATACCATTCACTGAAATATACCAAAACCCAAGGTTTCTTAGCAGAGCATATCCTAGAGCATTATACTGCCTCTTCCAGTTTGCCGTTTTCCCATAGTACATCCTCTCTTCCCCAGGTAAACAATGCACCTTCACTGGACCCACCACATCATTCTTGCTACATAGTGTAATTCTGATGCTCAGATGCCGATTGTAACTACCAACATGGGTACTCACACCAATGTGTGGCTCTGCAGCCCAATACACAGCAAGCTGCAAGCTTTGTTCTCTTTGTTCTGGCACATTGTAATTTTTTTTTCAACAATTTTTGCTTTTATTTCTTTTCTGTGACATCGGTCAGACTGATTAACCTTTGCTCCCCAAGTACATGATTGGGGCTTGAGAACCTGTTGCCTGTTTGGATTGTCCTTACTTGGATCACTTTTGTTAGGTACTAACCACTCCATACCTAGAACACCCCACAAAACCTGCCATTTTCGAGATGCTCTGACCCAGTCATTTGGCCTTTAAATTTGCCCATAAACCTTTATGCCTAACACATTATTTTTATGAACTGTCTGTTCACTTGCTATAATCCATGTATGAATGTATGAATGAATTAATGTTATTCATATGAACTCTTAGTGGTTTTAATGTTTTATATATACATATCCATGTTTGATTCCCGCCTCGGGTCTTTGTGCATGGAGTTTGCATGCCAGTTTCCCTCTGGATACTCCGATTTCCTCCCACAGTGCAAGCACTTATAGATTAGGCTAACTGGCGTTCCCAAACTGCCCGTAGTCTGTGAATGAGTGTGTGAGTGTGTGTATTTGCCCTGCGATGGATTGGCACCCTGTCCAGGGTGTACCCTGCCTCGTGCCCAAGATCTCTTGGCATAGGCTCCAGGCCCCTCTTGACTCTGTATAGGATAAAGCAGTTTCAGAATAGGTGTGCACTTAAAAATACGAGGGCCAAAAAACATGCAGTTTTTTTTTTTATCATTCATATCATTCAAATGATTTTCTGCTCAGGAATAAGACACAAAGTTAAGAGAATATGACTGGGCTTGTTGAATAAACAGAACTAACCTGCAGGGCTATGGGACAAAAGTTTTTACTTTAGTGGCAGTTCCTTGTGTGAGACAAGGAACTTTGCATGTTTGTTTCATCACTCTAAATGTACTTGTTTTTTAGTATTGTAAGCTCATACCGGCCCTCCATAAAAACCTATTGCCCCCATTTAGTGCGTTTTCTCACTGGGGTCCGTGAACCGATAATTAATCAGTCCTGGTGCTGAGCCTGTTACCATGCTGCTATGAGTCAAAATGGAATCCTTTAAGTGGGATTTCATTTGAATTATGTTTGTTTGTGAAATATTACCTTTTAAAGGAAGTTACACTAAAATTGTCAACTGTTTATTTGCCGTTATTGTCATATGAACCTGCATCGGTCATATGAACTTGCTATATTCCATATTCACTCTCATACCGCAGATAGATATTGCAAATCAGAAATGTACACCAGTGTTAATTTCTTTTCCCTGAAGACAGAGGAAAAAAGGTAAAAAATTATGTTTTACCTTTTCCTATGTCCAATAATAAAAGCTTGATAAAAATATTATTAGGTGCTGTTGTCAGTTGTACACTATGTAGCAGTTTCTTCACTTGGGAAACAAGTCAGCTTGCCTATTTAATCACATTTGATAGATGAAAGAAAGCTTGCCAGAAAGTTTCATGGGGCTTTTGTTTGAGGAGTTAAATGCTCTCTTTTTATATTATGTTTCAAAATTATGTGTCGGTATTAATTGTGAATAAAAGTTTTTTTTAGTGTGATAGATAAACAAACAAACATACAACTAAACATATTCTGTTCCACTTCTGGTTTAAAAATGAATACAAAATAAAATACAAATACAAGTGTTTCGAGCAGTAAGCAAAGATAGATCCAAAGACAGATAATGTCATTATGTTTAATGGACATTTGGAGAATGCTAAAGCGAAAAGGGGGGGTGGGGGGGGGGCATTTATAGTCTGCCATCCCTTGTTCCAGTTGGCTGGTAGCATGAGTCACTACAAAAACACAGGCAAAAAAAAATGTTTTTATTAAAACTCAACCAACACTGTACTACACATTCATGCACACCTGTTTCTATTCAGTCACACTTATTATAAACAGGATCTGGACTCATTCTTAATGCGAAGTATTTGCTCATTTTGCCCACACCTGACATTACCAAGCATTTTTTTTTCTCCATGTTTGATATTCTTGTGAATTGATCTTGTTCTGTTGTCTTTTTTTTTTATTTATCTTTTTTCTTTTTTTAGGATTCTGGATTTGCCTGTGTCACTTTGTTTGCTCATCAACCAGCCTTCTGCATGTGTCTATCTAGACTTTGCTTTATGTCTTTGATTTGTCTGCCTGTGCTCTTGTGATTAAAAAGGTGCTAATCTGCAACTGCATCTGTGAAAGACTCTTTGACAGACTGCTTTGCCATCATCAGTGTTTTATTGCGATTACATCCTCCACTTTGAAAACAGTGAGGACTTCA
Organism: Clarias macrocephalus; assembly: GCA_011419295.1. Classification (NCBI taxonomy): domain Eukaryota; kingdom Metazoa; phylum Chordata; class Actinopteri; order Siluriformes; family Clariidae; genus Clarias; species Clarias macrocephalus. The sequence goes on along the minus strand of JAAGKR010000647.1, from coordinate 158,235 downwards.
CCTAGGTCTGTCAAACTTATTCTGAGCCATAACAAATACTCAAAGGAAGCCATGCTCTGTCCAGGATTCCTGTTATAATGCTCCCTTTACTACACTTATCAGGAAGGGCTCTCAAAGCAACAAAAACTATTCATGAACCATGTCACAGGAAAAGCTCTGCATTGGCAACAGCAATCTGGATACAGAGCGGAGAATCGATTTCATCATATAAACGATTCACTGAACCTTTCCAGCAGGTGTTTGATCACTCTCCAGAGGAAATGGAGACAGGAAAACTGCTTAAAGTAACCCACGGGAAGGGTAATACAGCCAAACATCCACTGAAATTTCGCATGCTGGTGGCCAGCAGAGGATGGAAAGAACCAGCACGAAAGGCAGCAAAGGTGTTCCCCAAGACGCCGTCATTGGCATCTTTCTGTTCATCATTTATCTTCTTGCTCTTTGTCACATTTTTATAGAATTCTATATACATACTCATTGTTATGCAGATAACACACAAACGTACATGTCCATAAAGCCTGACTCTGCTCTTCCACTCTCCTGTCTCACCAATTGCTTAAATGAATGAAACACTTGGATTTCCTGCAACTTTCTTAAACTCAAAAGCAATAAGACATAGGTTCTCCTCATATGGTTCAAAATCTACTCTATCCAAGTGCAACAGTTTCTCGGTGGCCCCCAAGATGTTCACCATCGGTGGTCTCCAGATCATGTCACTCCCAGTTCCGTTGCAGAAGTTAGAAGTGATCAACCTAAGATACTGAACAAAAAGGCTGTGAACTCTTATGCATTTGTTTCATGCAAATAACAACATTGTTTTTATAACAAGCTTATAGAGTTTTGCAGCATCCTTTAACCTCAGAGTATTCTGTATGTACTATGCTATGTTAAATTGCTTAAACGACTTGCATTAAACAGGGTAGCAATGGAAGCAACTAGCTAGCTAAGCTATTTAAAAAATGAAAGAAATTAGTGTTTAGAAGCTAACACAAACCTGCCGCACTCTTCAGGGTGGGCCTACTATTGTTATTGTTTTTTCTAAGAAAAAACCTTTGAAGATTAATGTGGTCAGACTGTTTAATGGATCCCTCGTTCCTGCCAGTAATTGTGTGCTTTAACTGTTCTAAGACATCCAACCAGTTTCCAGTTTTTACAAATCAGGACTGGGCAACCATATCGCATCTCTCATGCATCTCCATGAAGCTTATATCAAAACGTTCAGCTGGGTCAACTAAGCACAAAAAAGGGGGGAAATCAAATTTTTTTTGGTCCGATTGGAAGACAAGACACTGAATTTCGAAGGACTGAAAACTATACTGGTAAAAAATAATGTGGACTAAAAATAATTTACCCTTCAATAATGGCCCTAAAATCAGTGGAAATCAGTCCAAAAAGAGGACATGGCTTTTGACACGGTTGTTTAATAAGAAACTACCCATTGCATCAGTTGTGGTGATGAAAAACTTGTTGCCAGCTGAACCTTGTTGCTGCTTAGTTAAATCCATGTGGTGACAATTTTTGACTGGCTGGAAACTTTTCAGCATTTTGTTGAGGTGCCCCACATTTAACAGCATAGGGTGAATGCACGTCTTGTGTACACTGCTCAGATCCACATGAGCCGCACATCTGTGGTCAACCCAAAACATCACAGTTAACACCAACTTCTTATATTTAAACAAAGGATTCAACCATTCTTGCTCTTAATTCTTATTTGGTGCTTTATGAATGTGTGCTATGCAGTGCAGTGTCTACAGACATACAACTCATGCCAGAAACCTCAATATAAGCAAAGGCTTTGCCTAAGACCAGAGCATTTACCAAACTCTCAGCTGACGAGTTTCCATTCATATACATACAGGAGGGGCCTTGGATCATATTTACAAGTGTGAAATCCTCAGGATGTTCTTGCTGAAGAACAGTTCAGGAAACTTTTAGGGGACCTTAAGGAGTGCTAATAAAGTTGAGTCCCAGTTTGCACATTAGATCTCTCCCAAGTAAATTTACCGGGCGCATGTGACAATAAAAACAAGAATTTGAAATAAGGATCAGAAAATGCAAGACATTTTAGTGGGTACCTCAATCCCACTTTTATTGGTTGCCCTGAGGTGCCCACAGTTATGTGCAAATAATAGTTATAGCATAATAATAACCACTGTGGCCTTACTTCTCCAGAGTCAAGGGTTCAATTCCTGGCTTGGTCTGTGGAATCGAGTTTGCATATTCTGCCTGAAATTGATGGGTTTTCTCTGGGTTCTACAGTTTCCTTCCACAGTCATGAAGCTGTTACATAGATGAGCTTCATATGCCTGGCATCTCTATTTCACGGTGAGCATCATGCATGGTTGTGAGTCTATGTAGATGCAACAGAAACTCTTCATTGTATGACACATATTATCACAGACTTTCAGACTGTCTTAAGATGAACTCAGTGTCTTGGAAGTGCCCACAGAGCTGGACAGCTTGATTAAATTGGCGATCCTCATTAACAAAAGGTCATCGCCAGGAGAGATCCAACAAAAGCATTCAAGGCAACAAGTACCTGTGTTGCAGCATTCTGTCTGCATCTGACCAGCAAAAGGGGAGGCTCATGAGCAACCAAAGAGAGCCTTGATGAGCTGGTCTTTAATCAGTTCCTTCTTGTTCCATCCTTTGATTCAGGACAATCTTGAAGATAATGATTAAGTATGCACTCTATCCATCTTTATCAACTCTAGTGGTGGCTCTAAATTTATGGATGAAGAGTTGGGATTCAGACCAAAGCCCCTCCTGAGACTTTGCATGTAAAATCCCTTGCTGACCACTTTCTCTACCACATTATGTATAAAAACAGGCCTGCCCAGCTGATTCTAGATTCCTGCTTCTTTGTCATCCATTCCCCAATAACCCATTAACCCCATTCCCCAATAACCCCACTGACATTTTGCTACACCTGGCTCTGCAGAAAGATTTTGAGTGTTCACTGTCTATCCAACTTCCTCAGACCAGCTAATACCATGTCCCCTGAAGTTTCAGCTAATGAAAAAAATTCCCAACCTGTTATCTATTCCTGATGAGTATCTGGATTTCAAAGAGGTCTTCAATAAAGCCTGTGCCACATGCCTTCCATTCATTGACCATGTCCACATCCATATCCATTCACTGTTCATCGTATCCTGTCCAGTTTGTGCTTAAGACAAGTTGTACAAACAGTGACCTTATGGCCTGTTACAACCCCTGCCAATACCCAGAGGCCCTGGTCAAACATGGACTTTGTCACAGGGCTGCCCAGGTACTGTGGTAGACTGATGCTCCAAGCGTGCTCATTTCACTGCTCTTCCAAAACTGCCCATAGGCAAGGAAACAATGGAAGTAGTGGTTTCGATCATGGCCCCGAGTTCATGTTTTGGGCTGAATCCTCTATGTCCCTTTACATAACCATTAACAATTCTTCTGGTTTCCATCCACAATCCAATGGCAGACTGAAAGGATGATTTAAGATTTGGAGACAGGACTCCACTGCCTCTGTGTGCAAGAGGCGTCCTTGTGGTCCTTGTGCTCTGGTATGAATAGAAAATGCCTATAAAATATATACCCCACTATTCTCAAACCTGGAAAGAGAGGTCTTGGTCCCATCTGTCTGTGGTCCACTGCCATCACACCTGGAGAGGGGCCCCTCTCACTTTCCTGAACATCTCACAGAGTTACTGTATGCCAAATGGGCTTCCATCTCAAGATACCCAGAACTTTCCACATCCACCCTACTTTTCATGTCTCCAAGGTAAAACCAGTCAGAGTGGGTCCACTACTACCACTAATAGTAATAATAATAGCTCTCTCGCAGCCGGAGGTCTAGAGAGAGCTGATTGGCCAAGCTCTCTCAGAGGGGAGGGATGAGAGGTACTTAGTGCTCCCACATTAATCACGGCTCTACAGCCAGTCAGGGGCGTCTGTGAGCTCGCGCAACGGAGGGAGCGGATAGCGCTGTCCTCCGAGTGTGTTACGCCGCCCCCAACGGTGTGTGAGCGAGCAGTTCGAAAAGATGCGGTCAACTGGCGTCACGTGGTTCGGAGGAAACACGTGATAGTCTTCGGCCCTCCCGGCTGAGTGGTGGTAGTAGCCTTAATGTGGGAGCCCCCTAGTGACGGGGAGGAATTGGACATGACTAAATTAGGGAGAAAATCGGGAAACCCGACCCCCCCCCCCCCCCCACCCCCAAAAAAAGCTCCAATCACTATTCATCATTATCTGATGATTGCAGGCTAATGTCTTGGACTTTGCTATAGACCGAATTTTACTGGGGCATGTGTTCCAGTATTAATCTGCTGTGATGTAGTAACAACTCACACTTGAGTTTTAACAAGCCCCTATATTTGGAGGTGAATTAATTTGGATTACTAATAATAAGCTTTTTTTTTTTTCTAATTTACAATGTCAAAGCAACCCAGTTTAACCAAAACTGCAAGCTGAGGCACACCCTGCTGTCTAAGTCTGTACACACAAAACTTGTATCAGACCACAAAACAAGAATTAAGACTGAGGTGTGATAACATGAGAATATAGCTGTGTTGCTAGCTAGTGTTAACTAATAAAAAATAAGAACACAGAAAAATATTTCATTAATTTTTCGGAACAGGTGGTGTAGTGGTTAGCACTGTCACCTTGCATCTCCAGGGTCTGAGTTCGATTCCCGGCCAGGTTCGATTCCTGTCTCTGTGTGCATGGAGTTTGCATTTTCTCCCCATGCTTGGTGGGTTTCCTCCGGGTACACCAGTTTCCTCCTACAGTCCAAAACAATGTAGGTTAGGTTAAGTGGTTCTCAAATTTCGCATAGTATGTGTGTGTCCTGCACAGGATTGGCACCCTGTCCAGGGTGTACCCTGCCTCCTAGCTTCCAGGCCCCCGTGACCCTAATTACAGGATTAAGCGGTATAGACAATGGGACGACTTTTTGGGAACAGCTAAAAATGAACAGCAATTACGTGTTGTGGGGTTGTGGTATGAGTCCTGTAATAGCCTTGCACATGCACACATTATAGGCATTATGAGTGCACTCCTGTACTAACAAATAACAGTATATTTCAAAAGGAATGCAAACAATAATATGTATATTCAGAGGGCACCCAGACCACAACCTACTTAAGCCACTTCATTCCAAATAAAATGTTATCATTTAATCAACAACAATAAAAAGACATGTCTGTACATGACTGTACTGGTGGCTCAGTGGTAAGTGTTTCGCCTGCTATGTGGAAGCCCAAGGTTCGATTCTCAGCCAGTGCCCAAACCCGGATATAATGGTAGGGTTGCATCAGAAAGGGCATCCAGTGTAAAACCTGTGCCAAGCTTGTATGTGCGGGACATAGTTTAGACTGGGAAGTGGGAATCTGTTTGTCTGAATCCTTACAAAAGATTTGGGGTAAACAAAAATTTGCAATACTAAAAAGTTCATGATAAAATTTCAGCCTCTACTAATTAACTATAATGAGCTAAAGAGTTCTATTAATTTAACAAGTAAACATGCAGTTAGGTTGGGGAAAAATGCAGAGTCCCTGAAACATCATGTGTTAATGTACTGTTCAAGAAGAATACTTTTGTAAATGAATTTTCAAAGAATGGAATAATGCATCCTTGCAGCTCTTTCTTTTATATTTAAAATTTTTTGATGTAAAATCCTATTACCTGTTTTTGGGTTGTTTTTAATAAACAGAGCAAGTCAGAATTCAGGGATTTTGTACTCTACTGTAGGTGGCAGTAATACAGCCATTGTGCAAATCTGCTAACAAACCTAATTAAGAAAAACAGAGAGTAAAATCATGGAGTCTGCAAGAGAACCATACTGTTATGTATTAAAAAGGCACCTTAACTCACTAAAGGTATAATTAGCAGAAAGCTAACCTCACCGGAGAGATGGAAGCAAGCATGGGTATCTTCTGACATATAGTTCATCAAACCAGTGAGATTTTTCCCTATTTCTGGTGCTAGGATTATTTGTTCATTCAATTTCAGCTACCACTATCAACAGGAGTTGAATAAGTCAAGATGACAAGTGGGCTTGTGATGATGTACATCACCACAGCTATAAGCTATAAGTGGGCTGCTAACACATCAGGAGCATAGGCAGAAAGGGTGCTGAAGTTGAAGGCTGCCATCAGGACCCAGAGCAAGATTAGACAAGGACTCAGAACCACTCGCTTCTAGTGGGTAAAAGCAGACCCAAAATAGATGAGACCTGCTAAATGGTATCACATCTACCAGTAAGTTAAAAATTTGCTCTTCTAACATGTAGTCATTCAATGATTTAGACATGAATCATTTGTTCCAATGTTAACTGTTTTACCAAAAAAAAAAAACTATTAAATAATTATGGTTTTAACACTATGTTATCAGGATCTCTTTTGATCCTAAGCCTTTAAACTGGTTTTACTATAATGCAAGAATAAACACAGCCAAAGTCAAAGCTGTGTTGGGGTTCTCTGCAGTAAGTTGTACTTGTTTCTGGTGGATGTTGGCCTTCGCCAGGGCTGTGCTCTGTCACCAATCCTGTTTGAGATTTTCATGGACTGGATATCAAGGCACAGCCGTGGAGGAGAGGGTATCCTGTTTGGTGGGGTAAGGATTGCATTGCTGCTTTTTGCAGATTATGTGGTCCTGAAGTCATTATCAGTCTGTCATCTGCAGTCTGTTACTCGGTTTGAGTGTGAAATGGCGGGGATGAGGATCAGCACCTTAAAATCTCTGTCCATGCTTCTTGGCAGGAAACCAATAGATTGTCTATTCCAAGTAGGGAGCAAGTCATTACCACATGTGATGGAGTTTAATGTGATGGAATTTCATGTTTACATGTGGTGGAACATTGGAGTGTGAGGTTGGCAGGAGAATCAGAGCAGCGGGGGTGGTATGGTAGTCACTTTACCGCACTGTTGTAACAAAAAAGAGTTAGGCGAAGCTCTCAATCTACCGATTGATCTTCGTTCCTTCCCTCACCTATGGGCATAAGCATGGTCGAAATGGGTTTTCTCAGGAGGGTAGCTGGCTTTTCTCTTAGAGATAGGATTAGAAGAACAGTCATTTGTGAGAAGCTCAGAGTAAAACCATTTTCCTTAGTGTGGAAAGAGTCAGTTGAGGTGGTTTGGGTATCTAGTAAGGATGTCACCAGGACACCTAGGGAGGTATTCTTGGCACGTCCAGCTGGGAGGAGTCCACGGGGTAGACCAAGTTTGGGGTTCCCTGCTGGAACTGCTACCCTGCCGACCCGATTTCGATTAAGCGGTTGAAGATGGATGGATGAATGGATATAAGGGTCAAATATCAATGATTTTACTGATAAATACACTAGTCATTGTTGATATTTGTATTTGAGTTATTTGTTCTTGAGGTTTTGTTTACACCTTATATTTCACTATTATTATAATTTTACATTTCAGGAAGTAAATATAAAATCTGTTTAATTTCGGCACCCTTTTAATGAGAAGCTTCATTTATGTCCTGCAAGCTTCTCACACACACACACACACACACACACACACACACACACACACACACACACACACACAATCCCTATCAGCATCAGCTTTTCACAACCCTAACATGTTACCCAACACCTTTTAACTGTGCTGTGATGTCATTGTCCCATAGCACTTTTTAACCTATCAGCATAGTTGCTTAATGACATCTTGGCTGAGAGTGCTCGGCACAGGCCAATAAATCCTTACAGTTACCTTCATAATTCTTCATAACACTTTTCCCCTTTGCTCTCAGTTTTCTCTGCAGGGTAACAAAATCACAATGCAAGCACATACATTCTCTCAGTACTTAAAACTTGGAATAGGGAAAAATAGTTTAATATCCTTAATTTGTTTCAGCTATGTTTGCAATGAAAATCTTTCTTCAATCTGACTGAAATTATTCTGATTAAATATTCCAACATAGCTGGTTACATTATTGCTGATCTGATGTGTGTTTACATGCTCAAAGCTTTTCTTTCCTTTTTTTATGCGCAAAGTGGTTCTGCCTCCTGTGAAATGTTCTGCTGAAAGTATAACAGAAAAATCTCTTTTCTGACAAATCTCAATTTCTCAATTTATGAATGGCTACAGGAATTCAGTCTTCTAATCTATTATTGGTTAGATGCTTAACTAAGTGTGAAAAACAAGCCAATCAATGCCCTTTTCTTCACACAAGACCCAATTAATCAAAGTATAAAATAAAGGCTAGTGGGAGAGAATTGTTCTCACTGAGTTTACTGATCAGCAGTGGAAGCTATATTTCTTTCCTGGTAACTCACAACACCTACTTTTACTCCAAACGTGTATTTCCTGATCCGGGCAACTACATTTTATGATGGACCTGCTTGATTGCTCTCTTTAGCTATTCATTACGTTGCATTTGGGTTGTGTTAGTGTTAAGTTTGAGAACCACTTTAAAGAGTCAAATGGGATAGTCAATTAAAACCAGGCAGGGGCAATAAAAATCATGGCTAAACAAAGAGACATTGAATGGTGCAGGCCTCCTGGTGCCTGCACAGTAAAAAGATATTGTGTTTCTGAGGTTCTGCAGTGAGCAACTGGACCTGAGATGTGTTATAATGTGTCTCATAATAGATTATATTCAACATAAGGGAAAGGCATGGCTCAGCTGCCTCTGTATTTATATATAGGAATGCTTTCTACTTGATTTAGTCAATTGAGAACCATCTAATCATACAAAAAACATTTTTTTGATTGTTTTTATGCAGACCATATTTTGTTCTGTTCAAGCTGCTGGAATGAAATACTGGAATAGCCAGTTACTTGGTTTTTATACTAGAATTTGGGTTAGAGATCAAAAGGTGACTATAAGATGAATTTCACATGAAATTTCACATAGTCATAGTTAGTTACATCATAGTTACATTGGTTGTTTAAAATATTAATACCACTGAATGGTACCTCTGAATGTCTACTCCTGGTCTGAGCTCTCTTCACCTGTAAAGATTGCATTTGTTGTTAAAAGTAATATGAGAAAAGAACAGAGATTTGTCTATGTGAGAAAAAACACAAAAAAAGTAAAGCTGGGAAAAGAGAGGACATTTACCCGAAGCATTGCACAAGCCCTGGGATACAATTTGGAATGTCAAAATAATAATAATAATAATTCACTGGTATACTAACAACCAATATGCAAAAGGTTGGTAAGGAAAACAGCTGCAGTTGTAATGAATCTGAAAATGCACAGCCCTTTAATGTTTTATAAGCAGGATTTTATATTGAATGTGGTTGGGATGGGTTACCACTCCCTCTCCCTCACTCATTCTCTGTATGGCTTATCGTTACAGGGTTGCAGGAAGCCTGGACCATATCCCAGGGGGCCTGGGGCACAAGGTCGGGTGCACCTGGGATGGGGTGCCAATTCAGTAAACTCATATACTCTACAGGCAATTTGGAAAAGCAAATAGTATTGCTAATAATCTGCATGTCTTTGGACCTGAAGGAAACCCACCAAGCACAGGAGAATATGCAAATTCTACACATCCTGTAGGTACAAGGGCACAGTGCTAACCACTAGGTATCTGGTGTGATCTAAAGTGTGTGTGTGTGTGTGTGTGTGTGTGTGTGTGTGTGTGTGTGTGTGTGTGTGTGTGTGTGTGTGTGTGTGTGTGTGATATAGGGAGGATAACTTGTGTATGTTAGAACTCAAGTCTGGTAAATGTTTTAGTAGAATAGTATAAGTGGAAGCAAAGCAGGAGAGGCAGTAACCAAGCAAAACAGAAACGTTGGCTATATGTGATAGCAGACAAAAGAACTAAAAACGAAATGCTTCTTGATAGCCTCCCGTTAGGGTCATCCTCTGGGGGGTGCTCTGCACCCACTAATGCTGTGTGTTTTTATGTTTTGGTGTTTGGGACTTTCATGTTAATGTGTTTGCCTGCTGTCTCGTGTTTCACAGTTTCAGTCCACAGGTGTTTCAGTTTAGTTTATGATTAGTACTACTATTAAGCTCCATGTTTCTCAGGTCCCTGGGGCTTGTATCTGTACTCTTACCAGGTTTGTTATTCTTCTGTTTTATGAATGTTAAAGGTTTCTATGTAATTCTTTTTATTTTTCTGATTAATAAAGTCACCTGGCTGTGTTTAAGCCATGCCTTGCTAACGAGTCATATACTGCAAGGGCCCACCTCCTTCTTGTGTCAAAGTGCATGTGAATGTTGATAATTTCAGTGGCAAGATTAATGGAACCATTTTTCTGGATAAACAAAAACACAGTGGAAACAGTTGTCAGATCAGCTTGTGTTCTCTCCTGCCCAAGTTTGATGTCTGCAAGATTAAATTGATGTGGTACCTTGCAGTGCATTCATCCGTCTTGCAGTGCAGTCATCCACGCCCCAAGTCAATACTTTGTAGAACTTTGAAATTACAATAAAATAAATCCAAAATGTGGCAAAAACTATGCCCATGTATACTGTACTCTGTCAGGAAAGGCTTGATGACAGGTTGGACATGGGCATAGCTTTTACCACATGTTAGATTTATTTTATTATTATCAACAGTCTTTTCCCATTAACTAAAATGTATTGTGGAGGAGAGGACAATACTGTAAATCTTTCTGAAAATGTATATTTTAAAATCACTGTGCGATAAAAAAATATTTACTTTACTTGAAATTGTTGTTTTTTTTTTAAGTTTGTTTGTTTGTTTGTTTTTTAATTATAAAGTCTCAATAGTACTTTATAGTATTATTGATTGTTCTACTGCCTGCTTTGTTTTTTTTTGACTAAAAAAGGGAAGGAGTGTTCTCACCCTCTGACACTTCCTAAAGGGGTGCTCTTTTATTCTCTATGTTTAACATAGAGGAGGTATAAAAGCAGGAGCTTTCCTCGGGTCATTTCTTCTTATACATGCATGAAGCTGGGGATGGAGTCTGGCACCATAGTAGTACACTTAGAGCAAATCTGCTGTTCTTAACGCTACAGTGTAAAAATTGCAAAAAGTATGAACCGTTCAATTTAAATCACATATAAAATATATGTGTAGTGAGGTGGGAATATAAAATAAAAATGTGTCTGCTATTATATTATTTGTTTTTTAATTAAATAATTATATAAAAATAACTTTTAATATTAAATAATTAACTATACTGTATATTCTATTCTATTCCTAATAGCCAGCAGTGAAAGCTGCTAATATATATATAAAACATAAAATAGAATATATATATATATATATATATATATATATTTTTTTTTTTTTTTTTTTTTTTTTTTTTGTGATAGAATGCATTAGTTTTTCTCAAATTTTGTAAAACTTTTGTGCTGAAAAGTACTGCTGAAAAATTAGTATGAGCAGGGGCTCTGCTATATTATACATTCTATATATACTATATTCATTGTATGTTGATTTGGACATGGTATTGAGGTTAAGGTAAATAAATGTATTACAGATAAATGTATAGCCTGTTGTGGTGCAATAACACCAAAAACCAGTCACCAAATCCACCCCCCCCCCTCAACCACATTCTTTTCCCTAGAAAACCATAATCTGTGTAGTCTCTGAATGACCAATTCTTCAAGACCTTGAAACCCACAAATCGAGCCATAATTCTAGCCACATGCTTTCCTGTGCCCCTCCCATTTCCTCAATGTTTCCTCTGCACATAATGAAGCAGCAGTGAAAGCTAGACAAATATTTCATTGGCAGTAAGAATGACATTCTCCTTCCTGGGCTTGAACCATGAAAACTGGGGGACTCATGGCAGTTAAATTTGCACAGCATTGAGGAAGAGACTCCCACCTACCATAAACAGTCTTTTGTGCACAGAAAACCAAAAACATTACCTCACCTAATCCCTGCTGTGAAAACATCCCAACTTCAAAGTCCCTGGCTGTTTTTGTGGCCTCAGTTCATGTGCTCTATTGGCATGTATTATTTTCCTCAATATTTAATGCATAATGGCATTACATATTTTGTGTTTTTTGGATCTTTAGACAATTTGTAAAGGCAATGTTGCATGCCGTTGTTTACTCAATTGCCTGGGAGCTGTGAAACCACATCTATTAATCTTGTCATTAGACTTATTTCTACCTTTTGTGACTTTGAATGGGTAAAGCCTCTTTTAAATTTAAGGTTTGCACCATTTTTAGCACAGATCCTGTAAAGTTCAAACTAGGTTTAAATTCACCATATGTGAAAGCACTTTAAATGAAGATAGAGACTAGATGCTATACAGACCTGAATAGCATTTTGTTTGTTTGTTTTTGAGCTAAATAATAAAGACATCTGAATTTTCCAAGCAATCACAAATATTGCAATGTGACTAGTAAATTTCTTAAATCTATGATTTTTTTTTCAAGGTTTACTTGTGGGTAGAACCTCCTTATCGCTGAATTGAGTGATTGACATTAAGCTTCTTCAAAATTGTTTACTTATGTGAGAGTCAAATCTGTCCAAAATGGGAAAAAATAGTTACACAAAATAATAGTTATTATGAAATTTGTTTTATCTTATTCTCACTTTCATTTATTATTAATCATATAAATAAACTCTATCCAGAGTGCCACTAGAGATTTTGGGCTCCTTGAAAACCTCATATAATAGGGTCACAACCTCAATAAAACCAAGGCTTTTCAATTGTCATAGCATTATAAGGGGCTACTGTGACTCAAGGCATTGGAATAATTCTTACTTACCACAATTTTATGGTATACCTGCTTCTATCTTAAGATACTTTCTAACTTGGTTCTATAATGTTCTGCAAAGCACATTTAAATTTGTATAGCAAATCACAATCAATTATTTTATTACATGCATTATAAACAACACGCTAACAACTGCCAGCATGCAAATTCGATACATGTATTATGTACCATGCTTTTTCAGAAAGCAAGTACTGCAGGTATAGATGCGTTAGACACTCTTGTTTTATTCAAATTGGATGACTTAGTTTCCAACCTAAATCATCTGCTTAGAAAGCTGCTGGACCACATGCACTGCTACTGTATGGCAACAGACATACCATAAATGCTGATAACAGCTTTGCACCTGATGTATATATCTTTCAGATGTACCCATTCATTTCAGAGTGTGTGTCCGTGGGTGTGGTTGTGCATTTGGGGGTGGGGGCTGATGGTGATCCAACTACATGATAGGTCGAAAAGCTAAGCACTACGCAGGAGCAGAGTTGGCACAGTGTCAATATGCCAAAAGTGCTAGGACCAAACACAGCTCTATTTCATTTTTTTTGTTGTTGTTGGAAAAACAATTACGCAATATCACACAAGAGGGAATGCTGTTGTGCTGAATATCATCCAGCTGTGCTGATCCAGCACAACAGCATGACCTTGAGTATGATATTGTTTTTTATATAGCAGTTCCACAAATGGCATTTATTATCACCAGATTATGTTTTGTTAGTTTATTAAACCAGTTATTTTGCTCTGATAGCACATATACTTCTGCAACCTAACTATGTCGGGTGAAGCAGGCAAACTACAGATAGCAACTGACAGTTAGTGTAATTAACAGCGGTAAAAGTGGTTTTAAATTCCTACTGGTACAGTACTATAGGGGAGACAAGCATAAACAATGTTGGTGGTAAACAGTCCGAAGAAACCTATGTGATTTACTTTATATTTCTGCTTATTCAGTTTTAGAATATCAGCTAACTTTCAGGTTCTGTGGTTGAATCCGAAGTCTCTTTAAATGAGAAAATAGTTTGCTATGTAGCGTGCAAGATAGAATCCCTTGTTCCACACTAATTAGTGCACTTAATCAGGAGTTAGGAAGGTATTTAAAATTTATCCTTTCCTTAGAAGCTAGTTAACTTTGTAGCTGTAAATAAAAGAACACGGGTGGTTCAGAGGCACTTCGGGACTTAGAAGCTATTACTAGTTGTTTAACATGAGGGCGGCATGGTGGTGTAGTGGTTAGCACTGTCGCCTTGTTAGTGGTTAGCACTGTCGCCCTGTCGCACTGTTCCCGCCCGGGTTCGATTCCCATCTCTGTGTGCATGGAGTTTGCATGTTCTCCCCATGCTTGGTGGGTTTCCTCCGCGTACTCAAGTTTCCTCCCACAATCCAAAAACATGTAGGTTAAGTTAAGTGCCATTCCCAAATTGGCCGTAGTGTGTGAATGAGTAAGTGTTTGTGTGTGCCCTGCGATGGATTGGCACCCTGTCCAGGGTGTACCCCGCCTTGTGCCCTAAGTCTCCTGGGATAGGCTGTAGACTCCCTGTGACCCTGAATACAGGATTACATAGTATACGTGAGTGAATGAGTGCGTGTTTAACATGACATTAATGTTGTTTAACATTAACAGATGTACTGTCTTGCTGAAAGGGCTTCCATGACTGAATGACTCTTAATTAGCTAGCTAGTTCTGGTAATAAATTCATGTTGGTAAATTTATGTAGCATGTATGTATGTACCTTGGTCCTGGAGGAAAGTTGTTTCGTTTCACTGCGTACTGAACTGTATATGGTTCGCTGCAAAATTCCCAGTGTTGATTTAACACCCCAAGTGTTTATATATGACCTAATGGTCGCGAATGTACTCTGAAAGTGTTAAATCAACACTCTGGGTGTTAATTCAAGACTAAGGATTTTGCTGTGTTGAAATGACAATAAAAGCCTACTTGACTTGACTTGACTTGTTTTGAATGTGGTTTTGGCAGCTGCTCTACCTTTATTCCAGTACTGCGAACCATACTGATATACTTTTACTCATGCTGGTGACTGAAAGTTATTGTAATTAACAATTGTTAGAAAACCTGTGATGTAAAGTGATACATATAGATAAATGTCCCAGTGTTGTTACCATCTATTATCATGGTATGCCTTTCATGGAATGTCTCTTGACCAATCAGAATACTCAAGCGTAAAGGGACACCCTAGATAGGTAGCCAATCAGCCTACAATTGTGAGGGTTCACCACTAGAGGCCACTGTTTTGTAGTTTTTGTTTGTAGACTCAGTTTCCCAGAAGGCACCTCGGTCAGGTGATGAGAGTGCTCACCTGAACCGAGGTATTATTAGACATTCTATAAATAGCTGTTTGTTCTGGGAAACTGGGTTGAGCATGATTATTCTCAGTTGAGCTTTCCTTTCTGTTTCTTTGGTTTGGTTATGTTATGTTCTGTTTTAGTTATGTTGGCATATGTTGTATGGAGCTGTCTTCGTTCACTGTGTTAGTTTGCTTTGTAGTCTGTTTGGTTCCCCCTGTGTAAGTACCACTGTTGAATGTTTAGATCTTAGTCTGTTTTACTACTAACATGGCGATACTAACCTGCCTAATTCTTAGTCTGTGTAGTCTCCTAGTTTTTCTAGTCTCCACGTCTGCTTAGATCTTAGTCTGTTTAGGTACTAACCTGCTTAGTTATTAGTCTGTCCCCTACCTAGTCTGCTGTGTACCCAGTCTGTTTGCCCTTAGACCTCTGGGTACTAGTCTGATTAGCGATCATCCAGCATAGCAACTAGTGTGCGTAACAGCTAGTAGGCCAGTTCTCCATGTTTAGTTAGTCCTCCTGTCTGTGTTAAATATTAGTCTATGTAATTTGGTAATGTTGTTGTGTCTCGTGCTCCAATCAGTAAGCCAACATCCTTTGTTTGAAGTTTGTTTTGTTTTGGTTTGTTCAAATAAAAGGACTTTTATGTTTCACACCACTCCTCTGCATCTATGCCTGCCTCACTTTGCCCACGGCAACTACATCAAGCCGGAATGTCTTGTACAACTATAAAGATATGCCAACAATCTTCATTTAACAGTTCAACCCAAAAATAATTTCATGTTACTTGTATTGTAATTGATCTTGTAACTGATTGATTGATTGTAAATTCAAAGGCTTTATCACAGTGATATCTATTACTAAGAAATGGAAGGTATTTGATACAACACAAACCCTCCCTGGATCAGTATGTCCAAACTGGATGAAAGAGCCAGGGGGGGAAATAATCAGAGAGGCTACAAAGAGGCCTACAGCAACTCTGAAGCAGTTGCAAGAATTTATGACAGAGTGATCATTGTTTGCATGTTACATCAATATCACAAATTTGCTTACTTTAGCCGATTTAGATAATTTTATATGTGGACCAAAATCAGCATTATACTGTCTCACTTCATACAATAACTTAAACTGCAAATGATTCATATTTCTTAATGAGTATTAATGTTAAAATTGGTGCAAGCTTCTAGAATCATGTGACCTGTTGCTTAAATTAGTTTTAGAAGTAAAAAATCTGCAATGTCAAATATGTAAGCAATGTTGCATTTTAGATTAATACACTTTTTTTTAGGTTTATGTCTTTTGAAATCTTAATTGGCCGTGTTTCATCTGAATGACATCATTGAAAGATTTGAATTCAAAAAAGTTAGACACATAAAAAGGCATGAAATTGTATTTAGAAAATGTGTTTCTTTTTATCTGATAAAAATTGCAGTGCATCGCAAAAAAACATACATATGGTCACCAAGTGAAACTCCTTGACCTGTGTTTCGGCTTGCTCCAAGTAACACAACCATGTATGAGTAAATAGATGATTATTTTTTCATGAGTTGTAAGCAGTAATCAAAATTTAAATAAGAAGGCTTGAGATATTTCACTTTAAAAATTAATCTTAAATATACAAGAGTGAGTCAAAAATTATCCTCACTCTGGTTGCAGAATTTGTTTTAATTACCTTTTAGGAAAGACAAATACATAATTTTTCAACATAATCTCCCTTCTTTTCCATTGTTGGGGGTCTTTACTTTTTAAAGTAACTAATTACATTTAAAAAGTACTGTCATTAAAAAGTAATGTGTTACATTACTGCGTTACTTTCTGATAAAAGTAACTAGTTAGAGTACTTTTCCACTGCAGAAAATGAAAACTCCTTTGTGCTTCCTCATGCATTTTGTTTCAGTCAAGACCTGTATAATTATTCTACCATCATCACTCAGCGAAGTTTGGCCCATAGTCTGCTAACTACTAATATCCTAACTACCCCTATCTCACCTACACCGTTTTGCGCGGTGACCGATGAAGTACGGTTCATCATGATTCACTGCGAGTTTTGGCGCTGTGATTACGTTTCCATCTTTCTGCGCGTCTATCTTCGCATAGTCAAACCGCATAGGTGAGTTAGGGGTGTAACAGCAGGAATAACAGAGGGGGGGCGGGTAATTGGGGGCGGGGATTGTAGGACAACTTCCTCTCACACACACTAATAGATTGGGAATGACTGCTGTCTGGCTCACGGATTACATAAATTGTCTGAATAACGGATTACATTTTTGAAAAAGTAACTAAGTACCTGATTACTTGAATGGCGGACCTAACGAGTTAGATTGCTAGTTACATCAAAACAGTAATCAGAGTACTCTAACGCGTTGCTTTGTAATGCGTTACACCCAACACTGTTCTTTTCAGTACACTTTGTCCATCCGTTAACAAGCTTTCGTATTCCCTTATTTTAGGTTGAGCATCGAGGCACAATTGCACCACCGTCTTCACAGTCTTCAGCAGAAGTGAATCTTCATCCCTGTAGGGCTGCTTTTACTACTAAGCGTCTCAGACTAGAAATCCCTCCTAAGTGACTAAAAATTCTCAGAGTGACACCATTTTGGGCCTACGTTTAGGAGTATGAGTAAGAGCTATTGATCAACATCCTTAAAATAGGAAATCACTCCTACCAGCCACAAAATGTAGGACAGCTCTAGAGGTGCCCTTACTGGTTAGAAGTAGCGAGGAAATGGCATTCAGGCAAAGATGAGCACGGAGGAGAGACGTTTTAGTAACACTGAGTAACACAGAGCTCATAAAAGATAAGTTTGGACAAAAATTTTATACTTTTTTTTAAACATTGCACGCGGTATGAATTGGTTAATTAACAAACATGTTGCATGCAGTCTCCACAGGTGACTGTTACTGTACTTTTTTTTGTAACAACAAAGAAACAGTGACACAGCCGTCGATGTCGGAAATAGTAAATCAAACGCTAATAAATTTTCCACCATGCAGTGTGAAATTAACAGAGAACAGTCTGCATTCACAGTAATTCACATTTACAGTTTATCATCCCTGTTGGATCTTTCCTGCCACATATTTCCCTTTCAGACAACTTTCCATAATTAAGCTTACCTACAGCACTCCGCGAACACCCAGCCCTTCTAGCACTTTCTATGGTTTACCCTTCATGTGGAGGGTGTTGATGAAAGTCTTCTGGACAACTGTTACATCACCAGTTCTTCATGATTCTTATTATGTGTACTGAAACAGACCAAGAGATAAACAATAATTATACTTTATGAGTGGTAACATGCCCGAATTAAATAAAGTAATATTTTGAGATACTAGATTTAGGATTTTTCATGAGCTGTAGGTCATAATCATCAAATGGGGGGGGGGGGGGTCACTTGAATTAAAACACAAAAGGCAAACTTTTCCATGATATTCTAATTTATTGTCACTGTAATAAATTACAGGGATTTACCGTGTTTTGGGGTTTTGGCCACCAATGTTTACTGAGTATACACACTACAACATGAAATATTTATCCCTATTTTCTAATGATCACATGATATCAACAACAATGGTGCGACTACTGACATCTTTAGAGGAAAAATAATACTACACATTACTGCCATAATTCCATTAGAAATTAAAAAATGGGCATGGATAACAACTGCTGAAGTGTGCATACATATATACATATACTATATATCAACCCCTATGTGGCCACTAAATGCCAAAGAACAAACAGATTAAATCGGACTGACAGCCTCATACGACATTAGAATTGTGTTTTGACCGCAAGAAGACTGCACGTGGTATCAAGGGCACGCACAGAATTATTTTTGTTTTTTTGTTTGTTGGTCTCTTTTTTCACGTTGAAGTGAAATATTCTGATATATGCAGTTGACGTGGTAACTAAATTATCTTTTATTAAATGAAGCTCACGTACTGTTTTTATTGAACAGAAGCCTCACTACCGGAACGTTTCACTCGTCTCTTGTTTCCCAGTCGAGCCTGTTTGACCGTAGAACAATTTATTGACATTGCTGGAAAGAGGGCAGGAGCAGATCCGTGGTGTGCAGCGTGTGGTTAGTTAGTAGAAAGATTCCCGTAGGTTCTTGCTGTAAAGTCGCAGTTAAATATTTTGTCACTTTGTGGCGAATAATGTATCGACGCCCTTTGCAGTATGGCTTCAGACAATTATTACGCTTGTCTCATTGCAGCAGAACGGTTTGCGTGAAGGTAAATCATTACAGTACATGTTTAATTAACTACGTTAAACTTGTCACTGGAGTGCCTTAGCTTGTAACGTTATGACGTTAGTTTTGCTCTCATTCTACCTCGTCTTTTCGGTATAATTCTATATCCTTACCTTATAAGGATCCTTGTATGAATTAAATTTTAAATCCCATGTCTTTGGGGAAAGCATGAGCTGGGTTATAACGTTAGCTATAAGTTAATCTAGGATCATAATCATATCGGATTTTTCGTCATTAAACTTTGGCCAAAGCTCATGTCTTACAAATATAATGTCCATTTCTGTTCACAATAACGTTATAATCCCAGTCGGAATTCTCTGCTGCAGTCAGGTGTATGTGGGTATACAGAGGGCCCAAAAAATGTGTGTGTGTGTGTGTATATATATAGATATAGATATGTGTGTGTGTATACAGTCGTGGCCAAAGGTTTTGAGAATTACATAAATATTGGAAATTGGAAAAGCTGCTTAAGTTTTTATAATAGCAATTTGCATATACTCCAGAATGTTATAAAGAGTGATCAAATGAATTGCATAGTCCTTCTTTGCCATGAAAATTAACTTAATCCCGAAAAAAAACTTTCCACTGCATTTCATTGCTGTCATTAAAGGACCTGCTGAGATCATTTCAGTAATTGTCTTGTTAACGCAGGTGAGAATGTTGACGAGCACAAGGCTGGAGATCATTATGTCAGGCTGATTGGGTCAGAATGACAGACTTGACCTGTTAAAAGGAGGGTGATGCTTGAAATCGTTGTTCTTTCATTGTTAACCATGGTGACCTGCAAAGAAACGCGTGCAGCCATCATTGCGTTGCATAAAAATGGCTACACAGGATATTGTGGCTACTAAGATTTCCCTTAAATCAACAATTTATAGGATCATCAAGAACTTCAAGGAAAGAGGTTCAATTCTTGTTAAGAAGGCCTCAGGGCATCCAAGAAAGTCCAGCAAGCGCCAGGATCGTCTCCTAAAGAGGATTCAACTGTGGGATCGGAGTGGCACCAGTGCAGAGCTGCTCAGGAATAGCAGCAGGCAGGTGTGAGCGCATCTGCACACATAGTGAGGCGAAGACTTTTGGAAAATGGCCTGGTGTCAAGAAGGGCAGCAAAGAAGCCACTTGTCTCCAAAAACAACATCAGGGACAGATTGATCTTCTGCAAAAAGTATGGCAAATGGACTGGGGCAAAGTCATATTCTCGGATGAAGCCTCTTTCCGATTGTTTGGGGCATCTGGAAAAAGGCTTGTCCTGAGAAGAAAAGGTGAGCGCTACCATCAGTGCTGTGTCATGTCAACAGTAAAGCATCCTGAGACGACTCATGTGTGGGGTTGCTTCTCATTCAAGGGAGTGGGCTCACTCACAATTTTGCCCAAAAACACAGCCATGAATAGAGAATGGTACCAAAACACCCTCCAACAGCAACTTCTTCCAACAATCCAACAACAGTTTGGTGAAGAACAATGCATTTTCCAGCACGATGGAGCACCGTGCCATAAGGCAAATGTGATACGTGCCTCGGGGACCAAAACGTTGGAATTTTGAGTCCATGGCCTGGAAACTCCCCAGATCTTAATCCCATTGAGAACTTGTGGTCAATCCTCAAGAGGCGGGTGGGCAAACAAAAACCCACTAATTCTGACAAACTCCAAGAAGTGATTATGAAAGAATGGGTTGCTATCAGTCAGGATTTGGCCCAGAAGTTGATTGAGAGCAGCCCAGGCGAATTGCAGAGGTCCTGAAAAAGAAGGACCAACACTGCAAATACTGACTCTTTGCATGAATGTCATGTAATTGTCGATAAAAGCCTTTGAAACGTATTAAGTGCTTGTAATTATATTTCAGTACATCACAGAAACAACTGAAACAAAGATCTAAAAGCAGTTTAGCAGCAAACTTTGTGAAAACTAATATTTATGTAATTCTCAAAACCTTTGGCCACAACTGTATACTGTAGTATCACACAGACACCTGCTTGCAAATTTTTGTTTTCTGTGACCATTAAAAATATGATGGGTTTAATCCTATATTATTACTTTAGTAACAGTGCTAGAGTTCATTTCTAATTTAAACAGCTTTTTAAACAGTTTATTAAAACGGTGTGCAAGTGCTGTGTTCTACTAGTTATGTCCTGTCTTGTCCTGACATCTACAGTACATTTTCTATACCTTAAGGCCATAAGGTTATCGATATATCGTTTTCTAATACCTCATGCAATCCTACCAGTATCACTTATTATAATCCAAGTAATCCTGCTCTACTAATTGGCAGAAAATACAGGCTTGGTGTCTTAATAGATGGTGGTATTTTTTTTTCAGGCCGCTGAGCGGGATCTTGCCAAAGCTTTGTTGTCATGTCATTGCACAGGAACGGTACTGCAACCTCAGACACAATGTCGAGCTCTTCACAGCACACCAGAGGTGACTGACCATTATTCATTATTTGTTTGGGTGAATTGAACTTGGGGATTGTGTTTATTTGATTAAACTTAAATCATTTTTAAGTTCTTTAATAATAAACATAAATATAAAAAATATATAGTTTAATGCCATAGAAGCCATAAAAAAATAAAAACTCTTAGGTTTGAACATTGGTTCGTATTTTTTGTGTAAATTGGAATAAACTAAATATTTTTTTGTATTATTTGATACAATTCTATCATTTAATATATATACTATATATTTCTGTGTGTTGCATTTCTGGAGGAGTATGTCTGCATGTGTTTATCGCCTTTTGATCAAAACACTGCCTTTCGTAAAGTGAAAGTGCGAGCCGCGGGCTTACACATCGATTTTAAATGAATTTTAGATTAATTTTAAAGCACGATATAGGGCATCTCATTTAATTATTATAAACAAAGTTCATGAATTACACTCGAGCAGGCAGTAGAGCTCTGATTAGACTACATATGAAATAGGCTCAACATCCTAGAGCCCAAACCTCATTTAAATAAAAAAAATTTAAAAGGAACAAATATTGTAAGTAAACAACAGTAGCAGTTTAGGAAAAAAAAATTTTTGACTATAAAAAATAATTTGGCTTCTATTGTAAATGTGCGGGTACATGAGCTCAGAGCGCCTGGGGATTGTCCCTACACCTATCCATAATAAAAATTATTCTTATATACCTGAAATAACAGAATTTTGACCCAGCATAAACAACCTAATGGTATGTTTATGGAAACCCAGCATTTTTTAATGTACGTAATACTACTACTAATAAAAGGAGAAAGCCCAGGGATTCTGCGTGCTGTCGTGTTGTATTCAGCAAGAAGCATAGATTTTTGTGTTTGTTGCGTTTCTGGGGGAGTATGTCTGCAGTTTTATCGATAAATCTGCTCATATCTGTGTGTATGTTTATCAGCCTTTTGTTCAAAAAGCGCGCACACACAACTCACTTTCACAATGCAAAAGGCAGTGTTTATTGTTTAGTGTATATTTAAAGTGCATATACATAATAAAACAATATTGTTTTAGGCTAACTTATACATTTTTGTATTTTTTGTTGTACTTCATCTTTTTGTGACGAGTAAATGTTTGTGGATATTTGCGTGTGTGGTGTGTGAGTCTGTGTTAGTATGTGATGTGTGTGTTAGTATGTTTGAGACGTGTGACTTGTTAGTGTGTGTGTGTGTGTGTGTGTGTGTGTGTGTGTTTGTGTGTGTGTGTGTGTGTGTGTGTGTGTGTGTTTCTGCGTGCAGGAGTGTGAGACAGAGATGTGTGTGTGTGTGTTATAAAAATGTCACTGAATGTGGTGTCACTGAGTATAATGTCACTCAATATAATGCCACACAAAGTTATTAATAAATTTTTGGTGTAAGTTTAAGGCATTATCATGGCTGACCTGTTTGAGATATCAAAAACCCCTCCATAATTTTGCGCCCTCAGGGTTTTTAGATCACACATGACGCACACCTGATTTGGTGATGATCGTATAAATTCCCCAGGAGGAGTATATCAAAATCCATTGGGTCCGTTTTTGCGAACGACCCAAAATAACCGGCCTCCTGTTGAGTTGAGCCCAGGACATGCAGTGCGAAGGTTGTTCGGCTCAATGAGCTCGAAATGTGTACCAAGTTTTGTGTGCCTATGTAAAAGTGTGTATGAGCTATCGGGCAAAATCTCGTGTGTGGGCCACACGACTCTCAGGCATCCGAATGGCAGCAGATTCCAATCTGTCTGCCAAGTTTCATGAGTTTTTGAGCATGTTAAGACCCCCGAAAAGTCCAAAAGGGTGAGGGGGGGATCCTTAGGAAAACAAGGGGCTCCTGCGCACCTTATAGTGCTTGGGCCCTAATAATAATAATAATAATAATAATAATAATAATAATAATAATAAATTCACTGCACTACTGCTACTACTACTACTACTACTAATAATAATAATAATAATAATAATGAAAATTAACAGAAAATTAATCACTTTTGTTATTGTCCAGTTATGAAAGCAAATCAGAATCAGACAAAATCGGTATTGGCAGGTCTAAAAATGTCTAATGCAAGGTCTAAAATTTAAAATGTCTAAAATCAGTAATCGGTACATTTCTAATTATAATTCACTCATTCCTAGAGTGCATTTACATCATTAAAAGTACATAATCTCTCTATTTTAGAATGCAAATGCAAGAGGTTTCTAAAAGTGTGCAAGCAATCATGACTGCATGGCACAGCATTTCTGCTCCTTCACTTGTACAGTTCATGGCCAGGTCAATTATTTATGTACTAAAAGTCAAAGGAAGTTCAGTATACCGCAGGATATATTGTAGCATGCCTAATAATCAGCACCCTACTGCTTATAGGTAATGTGCACTGCAGGTAACTACTGTTTCATTAATAGCCTTTAAAATAAACTATACTTTTGAACTTTCCTCATACATACAGTATGTACATCTTGAAAATGTGTCTTTGCCACACAAAAAAAGACTTCCAACTAATTCTTGGAGAGAGATTGCCACAAATATTGGTTTGGGCTTAACATAAACTGTTGTTTGACATCTGTTATCCACTCAGGTTCATTCACCATTATTTGTAGTACTTCAAAAAACTCGCCAGAAAGTGTCAAAGAGGCTCACATCAGGGGCACAGAAACCCCAGTGCCAACTATTGGTTTGGCATTGTGAATACAGAGTGACAAACGCCAGAACACAAGTAGTGGCCATAGGCCACTTACTGAGCCTGTGACGTAGGGTCTATGTAGACTTGACGCAGACTAAATCAGGCTTTAAAGTATCAATCGATAAGCTGTTACTGAAAAGCCAGGAAACAATTACACCATAACAGAAAGGAAAACCATGATAGGTACTCAACAGCAAATGTTTGTATGAAAATGTGTGGCAAAATATTTAATTGGAAATGTTCTTGCTGTTGCACTGATCTGTAAGGGGTTTTTTTAAAGGAAAAAAAAGAAAATGCATAAAACCAAAAATAAATATATATTTTTAAAACTGTTGTGCTGATATGGCTCCACTTTTATCCATTGTATGGAGAAGGTTTTAGCGAGACCTTTGTGGTCTTGAGTCTGCCAATATTTTTTTTTTGTGTGAAAATACAGTAGTTGATCCATAAAAATTTTAAACAGCCTGAAATGATATATAATCTACTAAATCTATCATAGTTTAGATCAGAAGTCTTGCATGACATGTAAATTCATAAAACATTTAAATACAATATTAATGGAATTTAACAAATTACCTTAAAGAAATTACCTGTAACTGTCTCTTTCAAATTGAAGAAAATTAGCTAACTAAAACATCTGTAAGCCAACAGCTAAACCTGGGCCAAATGACAGATGGCTGTGGTCCATGATGTTTTAACGATGCCAACAATGAGCCAACAATGACGCACCGCAGGTGGAATTGGCCCAACAGTGCTAGCTAACTGGGATTTTTCTTTCTTGCATGAATAAGCTACATTTGACAGGTTAAAAAGGTTGGGGTTTTTTTTTCTTCTTCTTTTTTTACTGGTCACTGGCACAAAGCAGCTTTACAGAATCAAAGGAAAATTATTGAAATGTGTATGAAATGTGAGAAAATGTGTATGAATCAAAATGATCAGGTGGGCAAGCCGAGGGCGACGATGACCAGGAAAAACTCCCTGGGATGGCAATAGAAAAAAAAAATATGAGAGGAACCACAGGCTGAACAGGGAACCCATCCTCATCTGGGTGATTAACGAATAGCAAGAATTGTTGTGCAGTCATACTGTGTGTTAGGCAGTTGAAAATTCAGTATGACAGATGATATGTTTACGTTAATATGGAGTCCAGTCTGTTATTAGAGGCTCAAGTAGAATGTAGGAAATTCCAGTGGAGTGACTGAAGTGACGAGTCCTCAAAGAACAGCTGTCTGCATCAGCCAAGGCCAGGACTGTCTTCACAGTAAAGTGAAACCATCCATGGTCACCACACTCGTAGCAGGAGCGGCATGTGTGGCTCGACAGAGAGACAAAGAGAGAAGAGAAGAAAAGGAGAGAAGAAGACACAACATGTCTTCATGAATGTATATATAGTGCAGAGTGCAAGCAGGGACTCCAGCGGGATTAACTATGACAGCTTAACTAATAGGGAGAGCCAGGAAGAAACAAACATGAGGGCTCACAGGGATTAAAAAAGCAACAAACCTGAGTGATCAATGAGAGTAGAGAAGACAGCATCTAAACATTCCAGTTCACCATAATACCGTACTTCCATGCTTCCATGCTTCTTTATCTATGGCAAATCTATTCACAAAAATGCTGGGCTAATTAAATAGGTTTTTATTTACATGAACATTAATTGGAAAGCTATTTCATAACTTTGGGGCTTTGTAAGAAAAAGCTCTGCCTTCTACTGTAGTTTTCATAATACATGGTACTGACAAGCAGCCTGCATAGACAGCAATCAACCAGGCGCTTTTAGAAGCAGGAAGAATTTTAGCCCATTCTTCCTGGCTGGACCTGCTTGAGCTCAGTCATATTTGTCTCCTGTGTATGACTCTGTTCAAGTCATTCCATAGCATCTCTATTGGGTTGAGGTCTGGCCACTCCAAAAGGTGGTTTTGTTTTTCTAAAGCCATTCAGTTGTGGACTGTCTCCAGGGTTTTGTCCTGTTGCGTTACCCAATTTCTATAGTTTCAGTTGACGTGCATTCTCACATTGGGAATTTAACTTGGGAATTCATCTTCCCCTCAATGACTGCAAGCTGGCCAGGCCCTGATGCACCAAAGCAGGACCAAATCATGTTTCCCCACCATACTTTATGATGGGATGATGTTTTCATGATGATATGCCATGCCGTTTTCATGCCAGATGTAGTGCTGCATGTTAATTCAAAATAGTTTGATCTTAGTTTTATCAGTGCACAAAACATTTAGCCAATATCGCTGTGGAGTGTCAATGTGCTCTTTCACAAACTTCAGTTTTAGTAAGCAGTGGCTTCCTTTGCGGTGTCCTGCCATGAACCCCCTTCTTGTTCAGGATTTTATCTACTGTAGACTCATTAAGACAGATGTTAGCCAAATATCTAAAGGCATTACTGGAACTAGCTGTCACTCAGGGTTGTTTTACCTCATTGATGATACTTCCTTGTACTCTCGGGGTCATTTTGACTGGGGCGCCCACTTTCAGAAGGGGAGGCACAGTCCCAGAATGTCTGTATTTGTAGATTGTTTGCCTAACTGTCGACTGGTGAAGTCTTTGCAATCACTTTGTAACACTTTCCAACTTCCAACAATTCTTGATCATTGATCCTCTTAAAGCTTTTTTTTGACAAGGCGTGGCTCACATAAGCCTATTCTTCTTGTGCGATGCAAACTCAAAATGTTTGATCAGTTTTGATTTTTTTATCAGTTCCAAACTTATTTTCTTAACAAGACTCCTGGTATGGTGATACCTAACTCCATTTAGCTTTTTTAGGTCTTTACCTCAACAATTACATACTTTTTCAATTAGCACTGTGACACTTTTTGTTTTTATGGTTAATAAAGACAAAAAAAAATTCTTGTGTTATTAATTTAGACACATTATATTTGTCAATACTTTTGACTTGGATGAAGATCAGATGACATTTTATGACAAATTAATGCAAAAACCATGAAATTCCGAAAGGTTCACATAGTTTTCTTGCCACTGTATTAGTATGTCATAATGACCTGTTTAAATAAACAAAGCTGCCAAGTCAGCATCACTAACACTGAAGTTCATGAAAGCATTAAAGTTCTCCCTGAGAGCCAAGAATAGTACAGTACAGTTACTGTCTTTGAGTAGTGAGGCATTCACCCTCAGTTTTATGAAGTTTACCCTTAAAGCTGTTTGATTAAATCAATTATGTGTAATTGACTTAATTCATATTTATTTTTGCATGTTCATACTTATAACTTGCAAATATTATATGGTCTAAAATTTATACATACCTTGACAATATACAACATATTTTGCAGAAAATGTAATCCATTCTCACCTTTTTTGCAGAGTACTTCCACAATGGGCCATTCTTTCATTTCGCCAAAAGTAAGTGAGATTATTACTAGCGAGAATGGCCCATTGCAAAAGTAATTTGCATAAGCTGAAAATGTTTTTTGTGCAAAGGCTGTGGAATAGTGTTGATAAAATAATATTTAAATACATTTAAACAACTCTTTTCAAACCACAACATCAAACCACTCTGTCACCAGTCTTGCTGTGTGTATTGATGCATTATCATCCTGATACATGGCACCGCCTTCAGGATACAATGTTTGAACCATTGGATGCACATAGTCCTCTAGAAAGGTTCGGTAGTCCTTGGCAGTGATGCGCCCATCTAGCACCAGTATTGGGCTTAGGGAATACCATGATATTGCAGCCCAAACCATCACCGATCCACCCCAATGCTTCACTCTGGGCATGAAACAGTCTGGGTGGTACGCTTCTTTAGGGGTTCTCCACACTGTAACTCTCCCGGATGTGGGAACAACAGTGAAGGTGGACTCATCAGAGGACAATACATGTTTCACATTGTCCACAGCCCAAGATTTTCGCTGCTGGCACCATTGAAACAGACGTTTGGCATTGGCACGAGTGTCCAAAGGTTTGGCTATAGCAGCCCGGCCATGTACATGGACCCTGTTGAGCTCCAGACGAACAGTTTTGGTGGAAATAGGAGAGTTGGGGTGCACATTTAATTCTGCAGTGAGTTAGGCAGCTGTGGTTTAATGTTTTTTTTTTTTTTAAGCAAAACTGTGCTATTACTCTGCTAGTTAAACCCTCTGCTCTTACTGGTGCAATGTGCAATCAATGAAGATCGGCCAACAGGCTGGTCAAATTTAGCCATGAAACCACCACCACTAAATTGGCCATTGTTTCAGTTTCATTGTCCAACCCCTGTATTTATCTCTCTCTCTCTCTCTCTCTCTCTCTCTCTCTCTCTTATCTCCAGCACTGTGCTATAAAACATACACCGCAGGCTTCAGAGGAAGAAGTTGGTGCCTTCACCAAATTTATTGAGGCCATGGGCTTCACAGGACCACTCAAGTACAACAAATGGGTAAAACTGATTAGATTAATTTGAAAGACACTTGCAACAGACACTCCTGCAACAAAAATTTCATAATCTTTGCCTTTTGACGATTACTGCTGTCCTACTACTCATCCCAAAAAAAAAATCTCGAACTGCTGTACTATTCTAAAAGGGTCTTCTTTTGATTAAATTCATCCACATCTTGATTGGCTCATTTAAAAAACAAACAAGAAAATTTCATCCTTGTGCAAAACAATTATGGCCTGACTATAGTAATATTTTAACTTAATTTTACTGGTGAATATTGCATGTAAAAGTTTAGAGACTAAGTTTATATATTGTTTATTTCTTTTGCAGAAAATCAAAATAGCTGCCTTGCGTATGTATACTTGCTGCGTTGAGAGAATCAACTACGATGAGTTTTTTGAAAGTAGGTATTATGTTTTGTTTATTTAATTTATTTAGTGTGTTCTACTTTGGTTTATTCAGAGAGAGGCCTGATCGTATGCAGAATTTCCCAAAAGCATAAGTGGAATGCTTTATCACCACCTGATAGATGTATCTATCGTTTTACATGTTGTTTCCTTTACCAAGGGAAAACAACAGGTGTAAGGCCATGATTTTGGCACTATCTGGTTTAATGCACAGCCTGCCCCTTTCTTTCTCTGTCTTTCTTATATAGAGTGCTCCCTCCCAGACACGCTCAATTCCTGGTTTTTGGTGGCACAGCTTCACGTTTGGTGAGTATTTGAATATCCGTGGCAGTTTGTGTGGTAAGCTGTTTTCCTGCAGTATTATGGAACATACCCTGCCTTTGCCTTTTTCTAAGTATGTCATCCCTGATTTATGGTGGTTTGCCTTACAAGCGTTAGGCGCTACAATAGTGCAAAAGTTACATACAAGTGTTCAGTAGAAACTGCTCTTCGAATTTTTATCTATTTCCTGGCTAGCAATATGCAGTGCAGTGCCCCCTTATGATGCTTGGCAGCACCACCGAGCCGCAGCTATCAGTCAGCTATGCTCTCAGGAGTTTAGATTTACTATTTTGCCAACTTTTTTTTTTGTGTGTGAGAAATTGACAACCCTGAAGTTCAATTAATTAAGTTCAATGCTTCAAACATTCTTTTGGCCCAGACACTTTAATGGTGGGTTTATTATTTACTTTCAGTAAGATAGTCGATAAATTATGTTAGATGATTTTGCTCAACTGTAGGTAACTGGTTGGTTAGGCTAGGCTAAGGTATGATGTTCATTCAGTAGGTAAGGTGCATGGATTAAAATGTAACATCATAAATCGTGGACCATTTGTTATGGAAGGATCTGTGTATTTGAGGTCTGTAACTACAATATTTCTATATTGTAATTTTATTGTGAAAACATGATTTTCACTGTAAAAGACATAAGAATAAGATACAATGAACGATTGGCCAGTGACCGAAATTGGCCAGTTTTCACAGTTTTCGATCTGCCACGACTAGTGACTGATTGGGTTTGCTCCCGAGTGGTCAGAAAAGCGTTAACCCTATCATCTAGGTCATGAGGCAAGGCAGATAATTGGCTGTTGCTTTCAAGGCAGGGTGGGCTTGAAGGGGGAATTTGGGGTGATTGGCATACTAGTTCTCTCACATCAATCACAGTGATACTAGCCAACCATGGGTGTCTAAGAACGCCTTCCTCCCACCCACTAATGGTGTGTGAGCAGCAGTTTGAAAAGACGCAGTCGGCTGGTTTCACGTGCCTTGGAGGAAATATGTGATCAACTTTACCCTTCCTTGTTGGTAGATGTCACCTCATTTTCACAGGAATTTATATGTGCAAAAATGGTCTGTCTAGAGTGTCTTTTAACCTTGTGTAGTTTCTGTCTGAAAATGACTTGCACTAATACTCCATATTTTATTTTAAAAATTTAATAAAATAAGGGATTAAGAATCAGTGCATCTCTACTTTTAATGTAAAGTAAAGGTTGTGAGTACGCTTTTGTTTGGAGTAGGGTAAGTGAATTATCCACACATTTTATTTATTTATTTGAGAACAGTTTTTTTTGTGGACTCTGGGATAGCTCAGTGGTTAAACCATTGGGCTACGGTTTGGAAGGTCCCAGGTTTAAATCCCATGACTGCCAAGTTGTCCCTGTTGGACGCCTGAGCAAGGCCCTTAACCCTCCACTGCTCACAGGTGTAATGAAATACAAATGTAAGTCACTCTGGATAAGGGTGTCTGCCAAATGCCTAAATGTAAGAGGAAAATGGTTCAAGCTGACAGGAACACTTCAGTAACTTACTTAATCTAACCAATTAATGCAACTATGGTAAGCACAAAATCATGCAGATCTCAGTGCATAGTATACCAAATCAGATGGTCTGCAAAAGCATCAGAACACATCAGCTTCCACTCCTGTCAGCCAAGAACAAGAATATGAGGCTATAGTTGGCACAGAGTTGCCACTGAAACTGGGCAGGTAGAGGTGAGAAAAATGTTGCCTGGTCTTTCTCCATTCATATTTTTTTTCCACTCCTGACAGTACATTTGTCTTCCTCATTTAGGATTGCAAACTAGAACATAGGAAACCTTGTCCAAGTGAGGTAACATAGGCCTAAAGGTTAAAAATGGGCTGTTTCTGAAATCTAGGTTCCTGAAAAAATTCGTTTCTAAGCACGTTCCCATTAAGTTACGCAAATCATGCTAGACACAATCCTGGAAAATCTATTGCAATTCCTGAATCAATCTTAATATCCCATGCTTCACTATAACCCATCTTGAAATTTTTTCTGTAGTTTCCTTTGTATTTGCAGTAGCAACTTTTATAGGTAACCTAGACAAAACAGTTACTGCCAGTGGTGGCATTTATATTTTGCCTTATAACGGGAGTCTTAAAGACTCTCCATAGACTTATTTTATAACCATTATATGAATGCCAATGCTCAGCAACATTCTACAGAGGAGCAATTGATTTATCCTTTATTGTTGTTTTACTTGGGCTTACTAAAATAAAATTTACAGTGACAAGCACCATGCTACGTCATTATGCTACAGAAACTCACAACTCACACTCTAAGTTTACTTTACTTAATAAGATTACATGTTCTGTCTCTTCTTTAGGATGTGTTTGGTGCGAATGAGGCAGGAAGGCAGAGAAGGAAAGTATATGTGTCGCTACGTTGTCCATTCTATGTGGGAGGATGTAGAACAGAGAAGCAAGATCATGGGGGTAAGTTTCAAGAAGAGGCCTGGTATTGGTCTTTTCTGACCATTCTGTATAATCCACACTACATGCTTAATGTTATTAAAACATAAAAAATAATAAAATGTATTAATGAAATGAACTTGATGAACTTAGAAACTGTGTGTAGCTTACAAAAGTAGTCAAAGTTATGTTCACTGATTCATATGTGAAGAATCAGAAGGGTTTAGTGTGTGTGTGTGTATATATGAGAGAAAGTCCTTAAAAAGTATGTGCCCCTTCCTGTGCAACTTTTTTTTGTTGCATATTTGTCCACCTTAAATGAGCAAACAAATTTTAATATTACACAAAGATAACCTGAGTAAATACAAAATCCCCCCAAAAATACAACCTCTCCCTGTTGCTAAATCATCAATGAACTGTGACTTTTGGAAAGCTGAGTTAAATTTCACTTGCCACACCCAGGCTTGATTACTGCCAGAACTGTCAACTGCCAAGAAATAACTTAAATAGAACCAGATACTCATAGACCTAAAAAGCAACATGATCTAAAGAAATTTAAGAAAAGATGAGAAACAAAGCGATTGACCTGTATCAGTTGTAAAAGGGGTACAAAGTAATTTCTAAAGCTTTAGGATTCCAGCAAAGCACGGTGAGACCCATTATCCACAAATGGAGAAAACTTTGAGTGGTGAACCTTCCAAGGAGTGGCTGGCCTACCAAAATTACTCCCAAAGCACAACAACGACTCATTCAGTAACTGATCAAAGAACAACATCTAAAGAACTGCAGGCCTCGCTTGCCTCAGTTAAGGTCACTGTTCATGATTCAACAAAAAGAAAAAGATTTGGCAAAAATGTAATCTATGGGAGATTTCCAAGGTGAAAGCCATTGCTGACCAAAAAGAACACAAAAGCCACATTTGCCAAATAATATCTTAATTATCCTTAAAACGTTTGGGAAAATATTCTGTGGGCTGATGAGATAAAAGTTGAACTTTTTGGAAACTGCATCCTGTTACATCTGCCATTAAACTAACACAGCATTTCATAAAAAGAACATCATACCAGGCAAACATGATGGTGGTCTGCTGTTCAGCTTCAGGACCCAGACAACTTGCAATAATTGATGGGACTATGAATTCTACACTCTACCAGAATGTAGTAGGACAATGGTCCAAAACACACTAGCAAGTTCACTTCTGAAAGGTTCAAAAAAAGCAAAATTAAGGTTTTGGAGTTGTTGAGTCTGGACACAAATCTGCTTGTGATGACCTTCAACAAGTCGTTCCTGTTTGAAAATCCTCCAATGTGGCTGAATTAAAATAACTCTGCGAAAAAGAGTGGGCCAGAATTCCTCCACAGTGATGTTAAAGTCGCAGTGACCGTTATCACAAACTCTTGATTGTAGTTGCTGGCGCCAAGGGGGCAATTACTTTTTTCAGATTTACAGCTTTTTTTCCCACTAATAAATGAAATCATCATTTAAAAACTGCATTTTGTATGCAGTGTGGCATGGGGGCGATCAGTCTGTAGCACTGCTGAGGTGTTATGGATGCCCAGGTTGCTTTAATACATGTGCATTAACAGCACCGCAGATTAGCGCCGTTATGAAGGTTTTAACGAGCATAAGTAGCAGACAGAAAGATTAAAGTCAAGTCAATTTTTAGTCAAGCTCTTCTATTGATGATGATGATGATGATGATCCACCCTGTGAAGCACATCCTAAAGTCTTTCAATGGCGATTCATCAGGAATCTGCAGTGGCCAATATGTGTGAAAATGTGTGCTTATACTCCCAGAACCACTTTTTCACAATTCGAGCTCCCTGTGCTATGCCATATCAAAAGAAGAAAAATCCATTGATGGGATAACCTGGTGATTCACTGCATGCAGGAAGTCATTTTAAACATCACGCAGCAAAGCGATCTGTTTTTTATTTTTAAATTTTTTTTACCATCATTTCTTCCAAACTTTACAGTTCACCACTCTCCATCCAGATTTTAATAATCCACTGGACAGTTCTTAACCCAATTCCAGTAATTTTAGCAGTCTCCTTAGTCCTTTTTTTAAACAATGGTGCTTTACATTATGTGTACATTAGTATGACACAGATGTGAATGAGGTCAATGAGGTGTGGTGAGCCATTTTGAGGGCAGAGTATTTCATTCCAAATTTATTTACTTTAGCCTTCTTGGACACTGACAACAGCATTAAAGTGGCAGCAGCGTGCTGACCTCATTTTCCACTTCAGTTTTGTGTCACTTTATGTTAGGACTTAGCATAAAGAGGTTATGCAGGATTACTAAGGTTATGCTAACTACTTTTATACAAAAAAGACTAAAGCTTTCTTTTGTCCCTTAGAACTGAAGAAAGTTCATTTAAAATTATTATAAAAACATAAAATGTATGAGAGTTTAGCCGGTCAGAGGATAATAAAAAAAAAACTCGCCCTGTCAAAGCAGTATGAGTAATCAAATGTCTCACAGGTTTGCAACAGGTTAGCTCAGTGTGAGCAGGGCACTGTTATATAGCACGTCATTTACCCAAACCCTCGTCACCATTAGGTTACGCATGCTAATTGTGTTGAGTGAAGGAAAACACTTGTTGCTGGTTTCATGTGCCACTGGCCTTTTTTTTTTTTTTTTTTCCCCATTCAGTCCAACACTTGTGCACATATACACACACAGACCAGCATCTGGCTGGCGTTTCCGCACCATTTTCAAGTTATGTTTTTCTAAGCAGTAGTAAACATTTACAGGCAGGATTGTGCATAAGCAGCATTTTCTTGACTTTGAGGCTTAGTTTTTAGGGCAGTACAACATCAGTTGGTGACTTTTTTTTTTTAAGTGACCTTAAAGGGAAAATGAATATAAAGATCATAATGTGTGAGAAGAAAAAAGTAGGCTATTGTGTGTTGAGAGAAGAATGTAGATGACAAGTAAGAAAAGAAAAACCTGAGAGCAAAAGTGTGTGAAGAAGATAAACTTAGACGCAGATGAGAGTATTGGAAGGTCTCTGTAGTCTTTTGATGCTTTGCTTTACTGTGCACGCTTGTGTACACACGTGTAGGTGCATTCTTGTGTCATTGTTTACAAACAAGACCATCAAAATGCTTAAGTATGTTGTCATTATCACCATTTAATCTGCAAGTATTTTCTGATGAAGAATTTGGTAGGTTTAATGACCCTGAAGTGATTAGATGATGTGGAGATTGGACAAATAGTATTAGTATTGCCAAAAGTATTCGCTTGCCTGCCTTCACATGAATATGAACTTGAGTAACAACTAATTCTTAATCCACAGAGTTTAATATGTTGGCCCACCCTTTGTAGCTTCAACTCTTCTGGGAAGGCTTTCCACAAGGTTTAGGAGTGTGTTCATGGGAATTGTTGACCATTCTTCCAAAAGCACATGTGTGAGCTCAGAAACTGATGTTGAACGAGAAGTCCTGACTCACAGTCTGACTCACTCATCCATGGCTTTATGGACCTTGCTTTGTGCACTGGTGTGCTGTTCATATGCATGTGAAGAAAGGCGAGCGAATACGTTTGGCAATATAGTGTAGTTTTTAAGAATATTAATTTTGATTTGAGGGAGAAAAGAACCCCAAATTTGAAGTGAGTAGAAAACAATTTAATGATGATTGGATTAGATGTGGATAGAGAGAACTGAACAGTGAGTGGTTAAATCAAACACTTCCCGTGAGCATTCTTACACCCTTCTGTTCTTAAGGTCTGGTCTCACCACCCCACTCCCTCTCTCTTTTCTCGTCTTTTTTTGTTGTTTGTTTTAAGATTGATGCTGTTCAGAGGAAGGAGAGTTTGCGGGTTATGACTGAAACATTTTATGCTGCTATTTTTGGATACGATGAGGTAAGTTATTTGAACACCACACAAATATAGGCGGTAGTATACGCTACATTGGGAACTATTTGTTTATTACAAATTACTTGGAATTCAAGGATATTGTTTAAAATAAAAATATGAATATTATAATATAAATCTTTATAAATATTCATAAATACATAGAAATTTGAGGGATTTCGTTTTTCATTATATAAATAATTTAATTAAAAATCAATCAAAATAGTCTCATTCAAAATGTATATTAGCCTTCTGTATAATAGTTGATTGTTTTGTTTTGGAGATTGTTTTGAACATGATACATAATTGATTACAGCGAAACTAGAATGTCACTAGAACATATGATTTCATAAGCATTAAAAAAAATTTATTTATATATTTTTTTCTAGTTTTTCAAAAACAAAAGTAAAAACAGTTCTAATTGTGTGCACAAGTGATTAGATGATGTGGAGATTTGACAAGTGGTTTTTAAGAATTTCAATTCTGATTTTAAGAAATGTACGAAATCAACTGAGAAAAACAGTAAAAAGAACATGTATAGCGAACTTGTGTTTGATGTGTTCATTCACGTACATTTTTTTAGTGTATTAACAATAATTGTATTAGTATATATACTGCCTGGCCTAAAAAAAAGTCACCGTTTTAGAAGGGTCAAATAACTGAGCTGCATCAAGCAAAGAAAACAACTAAAGGACTTAATGGAGGATTAAATGACTGGAACTACATTTAAGAAACCTACAATACAAGATTAAAATCATTATTAAAAGCTAAAACAGGATAGAGACTAAACAGCTGTGTGGCCAATTAGTGAGGCTAATTTGGGAAAAATAAGGCATCAGTTTGATAGGAAGTGTAAAAATTTTACTGTGGATCATTAGAAAGGGTCTGATGAATGGTCTGATGAGTCTAGTATTACCCTATTTCAGAGTAATAAGCACATCAGGGTAAAAGAGAGGTAATGACCACTTTGTGCGTAATGTCCACTGTATAAGCATCTGGAGGAAGTGTTATGATCTTTGGTTGCTTCACTTGGTCAGGTCTAGTATCAGTAACGTTATTTGACAATAAAAATCAAGTCAGCAGATGACTTGCATGTTCTGAATGACCAGGTTATCACATCAATGGAGTTTTTCTTCCCTGATAGCACTCAAAGTGTAAAAGTATGGGTCTGAGATCATGTAGAATCATTTTCACACCTGAACTGACCACCACATTGTGTGCTGTAATCAAAGCTAGAGGTGATTGAATGAAATCTTTTTTGGCCAGGCAGTGGTGTGTATATGTACGTAATATTTAAGTATACCATACTACGTATATAATGGAGTCAAGTGTGATTTTAAAAAAAAAATGCAAATTAAAAGGAAAAAAAGAAAAACAACGACTTAATGCTGTGATACAAAAAAAGTAATATGGATAATTTGCCTACCTATTTGAAGGGGTGTCTCTACCCAAGTGCTTTGAAGTAATCTTTAGATCTTTAGTTCCCATTTGTAATAATGTGATATTATTTGTAGGGAATCCTATCAGATGACTGTGTTCTTGCAGCAGCACTTTGGAGGAATCTGTTCAACAGACAGTGTGAGGACCCAAGACAGCTCGAGCTAATGGTTGAATATGTCCGCAAGCAGGTCAGTGTGACAAGTGTCTACATGTTTGTGTGTAATTTTAAACAATTCGAAAAAATATTTTAGAAGGGAAAAAGTATCGTTATATAGCCAAATAGGAGTATTTTTCCATATTGCTTTTTGGTCACAGACTTGAATATTTTATGAAAAGTAAGTTGACCTGGCATCCACAGCAGTGAGATTAATTTGCAAAGTGGAGAAGGTTGCAGCATAGCCTGCATTGTGCACAAAAGCACTTTTGTACCAGACAGGGAAACATTCCAAAAACTTAAAACCAGCAATGTTAAGGTAGGAGGTTGACTGGTTGTCTAGGGATATGTACGCTCCTGGAATTAACGCCCAACTCAAGTCACTGAATTACAAGTGGACAGCCATGATGCGTCGCTGTTCACACCTGACATTATTAATGTTTCTCCAGTCAACACTTGCTTAGAGGAAATGGAGGTAGTGATAAAGGAGTGCAGGTATACTATAACACGTGCATCTAAAAAAAAAGAGTACATGTGGGGGGGGTAGTTATTCAAGTTAGTGTAGACTTCCTGTCAGCTTTGACAAACCCCCTTAGTGAGCATATACAGAGCCTGTTTGCTATATTCAATCGGCCACTCACCCTATTCTTATCCTGTACCTCACAGATGCAGTTTATTGATGCTCTGGATGGGGATGATCTTCTCCTAACAGGAGAGGTGAAATGGCGTCCTCTGGTGGAAGACAATGCACAGAGCATCCTGAAGATGTCCCACCCAACGTATAATGATGCAGGCCTGTAAGGAGCCACTTCATACTACAGTACCCAAAACATCGTGGTTTCGATACTCGATTTGAAGACATGACCCAAGAGTCTGGAACAACTGCCAGTTTGCTTGGTCTCTGTCTGTCTGCCTGTCTTTTTTTTCTGTCTCAGTTTGTCTGTCTCCCTCTCTCATTAAACCAGTGTACTGTACTAGGAGTGCATGGACCTTTTAACATCAAACATGTAGGGGAAATGGAAGATTTAACAGTTGGCTTTTATTTACACATTTGAAAAGCAACTATTATATTTATGCTCTTTGCCATGGCTGTAGCGCTTTCAATATTTCTTTTGTTTGAGGACTATGTGCATGCTTACTTGTTTGCCAGAATTATCAGGTTGACTGGAGAACGGAGCTATTCGTATAATTATTATAGAATAAAGATGTTGCTTTGGTACTAAACAAAATTGTCAGTCAGCATTTACAAGTAATAATTTGTTCTGCATAATAATTTGCAACATACATGCATACATACTGTACATCTCTACATCTATTTCTTAAGCACTAAAGAAGTCTAGGCAGGCCACTAATATGTATCACCTTTTTAAATTTTGTATAATAGTTTCCCTTCAAAGATGTTACAAGCCCTGTTGATGGCTATCAACTGTTTTAAGTGATGTCGGTATAATGATGTACATGGTGGCCCAAAAGTCTGGATCCATAGTTATTTTTTCTTATATTAAATAATACATATTTTTCTTTTTTATTTAAACCCAAGATGACTTTGAAACTATTGACAGAAGATCAGTTGTAACCTTTGACTTTTTTCTTTGGGGAAAAGAGGAAAGGAGTAAATATGGGGAAGAAAAAAAAAATGGGACATAGGAGGAAAAGAAATGGAGACTCAGAGTACAAACTGAATGTCTTTATATTTTAGGCCAAGCTGAAAGTAAAACTCAGCTACTTAGTAATTCTCTCCATGCCTGTTTAACAATGCACGTGTAACTCTAATCCAAGTATAGTGGAACCTTGGATTACAAACATAATTTGTTCCGGAAGCAGGTTTGTATATCAAAACATTTGTAAACCAAATTGTATTTTCCTATAAGAAATAATGGAAACTCCAATTATTTGTTCCACAGCCCAAAAAATGTATACATAAAAATAATTCATACAAAATATAAAGTAAAAGAACAAA
This sequence comes from Clarias macrocephalus, assembly GCA_011419295.1. Taxonomy (NCBI): domain Eukaryota; kingdom Metazoa; phylum Chordata; class Actinopteri; order Siluriformes; family Clariidae; genus Clarias; species Clarias macrocephalus. The sequence goes on along the minus strand of JAAGKR010000647.1, from coordinate 118,971 downwards.
TTAACCTGCACTTTACCTTAATAAAAGTAAAACAGATAAATATTTCCGTGTGTGTGTGTGTGTGTGTGTGTGTGTGTGTGTGTGTGTGTGTGTGTGTAAGTAAGTAAGTAAGTAAGTAAGTAAGTAAACGGTCACAGGGGGCTTGGGGTCTATCCCAGAAGACTTTGGGCACAAGGAGGAGTACACCCTTGACACTGCGTGATTTCTTCCATTACTCAATGGTCCAGTTCTGATGCTCATGTACCTACTTTAATTTTTTGGTGTTTGACATGGCCTGCATGAACACTTTTTGCCAGTTTTCTATGATAGCCATAATTAACTGTTTTCTACAGTATCTCTTTTATGGAATTAAACCAGGCAGGATAGCCTTTACTCCCCTGATGCACAGCCTTTACTGTGCTTCAATGAGGCTTGGGCACCACTTGTTCTACTAGTTGTTTTTCTTTGGTCCACTTTTGGTACAGTACATGCCATCTAGGTACTGACCACTGCATGTCAGGACTAAAGCTCAACCCCTGCTGGTTTGGCGATGCTCTGACCCTGTCATCTATTCATCAGACAATTTAGCCTTTGTCAGTCACTCAGATTCTTGTTTTCCCATTTTTCCTGCTATTATTTATACACATCACCTTAAAGACCCGACTGTTCATTTGCTGCCTAATATATCCCTCTCGTTGCTGCTTGGCATTGACCTATGACTTTCCTCAATTATATTATAAAGAAAACAATATCATAACTGAATCCCAATGATTGCCCTTACATACAGTACTGTACAAACTTGTGCAAATGAACAGTGTCACACTCCCTGCTTGATAGTTGCTCAAAATAATGTGACATTCATGAATACAGCCTTCCTGTTCAACATTAAAAGATTAAATAAGTCCATAGAAAATTATGTTGGCAAATTTCACATAGCTACACACTCAAAATATCTTTTCTTCCTTTCTTTCTCAGGGTTGGTCATGCTTGAATAAATTTCAGCAGTGCCAGATGTCAAGTGGTTCATATTTTATAAATGTATTAGGTTTTAGTTTACACTTGTGGTGAAATGAAGAGCAGGCATGATTTAAATGGAAAGGAAAGGGGGGAAATGGGGTTTTCAGCACAAGTCATTGTATGAGCAAGAGTGCCAGTGTTTACTGAGCAGGTTACTGTAGAAACATGAGGTATTGAGTAACCAGGCACTGCAGGATATACTGAATAACATGCTTTTGTACTAAACAGTGCAGTATTGACTTGACAGCATAGCCCTAGACAAGTATTTTCTCTTAGCTACAGTCATGAGTAGACTGGACCAACATTTCAGGCCGAGAGTATCGTAGCCTTTCAGGCCACCCAACACCCGCCAAGACTGCTGACCCCTGTTGCTATTCAATAAGTTAAGGCATATTTACATTAATTATACGCACAATGAAACATGATAGTTTTGCTGTTGTTCCTTTTGGATGGTTTTCCAATAGGGTTCATCTATATTGTATCCTATTTCTAACGTAAGAACACTTCGTTGACTTTGTAGAAATAGTTAAAAGGTTAAATCTAAAAGTAAGCTAACCAGCTTAATGTAATCAATGATATTATTATTTCAGTTTAAAGCCCACATACATTTCTGCCTGTCTTTCTGTTCGGCAGAACTCTGTCTAACTGATTAATACAAAGAAATAGTTTTTTTAAATAGGTGTGGAGCTTTGTCTGGAAGTCTGGAGGAAGCGTGCGGCACGTTAATGAGGCGATTGGCATGTAAGTAGGGTGATGCCATGTGTCCCGGGGGCATTAGAGGCAGGCGGACTGTACATCAAGAGACAGCCGCTGGAGGATTGCATGAGCTGCCCCGGCGTTTCAGTTTCACTGGGAGCAAACCATCGCAACACAGCTGCTGAAAGGAAAACACTTAATCCCCAGTCAGGATAGCCACCCAGATGTCGGATCATCACGTTTGACTCGCACCTGTTGCCGCACCAAAAGAGGAATGGGTGGGGAGGGCTGGCCGCAACTGCAATATCGCTATTGCAACTGCCATTGTTTGCCAGCTGAGTACCTACAGTACATGCCATCTGGGCACTGCTTCCGGACCTGCACGTGCACATCCTCACTCTTTTCCTCCTTTTCTTTCCCTTAAAGTCCTTTCCTTTCCATATTTTCCTGAAGAAAAAAAAAACTTTATCCTGTAAGGCCTCATGCCTTTGTGTCTGTGGTGCGCCCCAAGTCAAAGAGCTTACAATGTTCACTAGTGCTTAAAAGTTTGGAATAACTTTCTGATTTTTATATATTTCTACATTGTAAAGCGATGCTGAAGGCATTCAAAATATGCGATAATCATCTTTGAACAGTTAATTTTGAGATGTATTGGCTACTCATGATCTGAGTTGCTGTTAATTGGTGATTTTTGAGTCTGGTAACTCAAAAAAATAAATAAATAAAAATCCTCCTCTCCAGCAGTTTTGGTCTTGCCTTTCTGGCATGGCCTTCATGAGCGCCAGTTTCATCATGGTGCTTAAGGGGTTTTACAAATGCACTTGCAAATACTGTTCTTGCAAGGATTATTCCAGAAAGGCTGACCTCCATGTCTTAAAATAAAAACTGACTGTTGTTGTTGTTGTTGTTGTTGTTGTTGTTGTTGTTACATAATTACCTAATTCCATGTGTATTATCTCTCAGTTTTGAAATCAGCCAGTATTGTTGTTGAACGTAGAAAATAAATCACTAAACAAAAACAAAGAAATTTGCAATTGATCCCAAACGTCTGAGCGGTAGTGTGTACAAAAGAGAATGTATGAGGGCTCCTGAGCCCTCATACATTCTCTTTGTTGCATGGCCCTTGCATAACTGCTACATTTAAAATAATCTTGTGTGTGTTTATATGTATTCTCTCTTAATGAAGTTTGTTAGCCCCTGAGTGTTATATAAAATGATAGAGTATACAGTGTTTGTGTATGATTAAACTCAATGCAAATATTGTAATTCTCTCTATCCTGTATGTATAGCAAATAATATTTTACTGCACTCAGGGGTGTCATAGTGGGGGAGAGTACCCAGGGCCCCAATTACGGAATGAAATATGAGAACTATGAATCAAGAAAGGAAGGGGCCCAATGAGACCCCTTACAGTGCCTTGCGAAAGTATTCGGCCCCCTTGAACTTTGTGACCTTTTGCCACATTTCAGGCTCCAAACATGAAGATATAAAACTGTAATATTTTGTGAAGAATCAACAAGTGGGACACAATCATGAAGTGGAATGAAATTTATTGGATATTTCAAACTTTTTTAACAAATAAAAAATGGAAAAATTGGACGTGCAAAATTATTTAGCCCCCTTAAGTTAATACTTTGTAGCGCCACCTTTTGCTGCGATTACAGCTATAAGTTGCTTGGGGTATGTCTCTATCAGTTTTGCACATTGAGAGACTGAAGTGTTTGCCCATTCCTTCTTGCAAAACAGCTCGAGCTCAGTGAGGTTGGATGGAGAGCGTTTGTGAACAGCAGTTTTCAGTTCTTTCCACAGATTCTCGATTGGATTCAGGTCTGGACTTTGACTTGGCCCTTCTAACACCTGGATATGTTTATTTGTGAACCATTCCATTGTAGATTTTGCTTTATGTTTTGGATCATTGTCTTGTTGGAAGACAAATCTCTGTCTCAGTCTCATGTCTTTTGCAGACTCCATCAGGTTTTCTTCCAGAATGGTCCTGTATTTGGCTCCATCCATCTTCCCGTCAATTTTAACCATCTTCCCTGTCCCTGCTGAAGAAAAGCAGGCCCAAACCATAATGCTGCCACCACCATGTTTGACAGTGGGGATGGTGTGATCAGGGTGATGAGCTGTATTGCTTTTACGCCAAACGTAACACTTTGCATTGTTGCCAAAAAGTTCGATTTTGGTCTCATCTGACCAGAGCACCTTCTTCCACATGTTTGGTGTGTATTTTAAATGACACTTTTTATGGATATCTTTAAGAAATGGCTTTCTTCTTGCCACTCTTCCATGAAGGCCAGATTTGTGCAGTATGCGACTGATTGTTGTCCTATGGACAGAGTCTCCCACCTCAGCTGTAGATCTCTGCAGTTCATCCAGAGTGATCATGGGCCTCTTGGCTGCATCTCTGATCAGTCTTCTCCTTGTATGAGCTGAAAGTTTAGAAGGACGGCCAGGTCTTGGTAGATTTGTATTGGTCTGATACTCCTTCCATTTCAATATTATCGCTTGCACAATACTCCTTGGGATGTTTAGAGCTTGGGAGATCTTTTTGTATCCAAATCCGACTTTAAACTTCTCCACAACAGTATCTCGGACCTGCCTGGTGTGTTCTTTGTTCTTCATGGTGCTCTCTGCGATTTAAACGGACCTCTGAGACTGTCACAGTGCAGGTGCATTTATACGGATACTTGATTACACACAGGTGGATTCTATTTATCATCATTAGTCATTTGGGTCAACATTGGATCATTCAGAGATCCTCACTGAACTTCTGGAGAGAGTTTGCTGCACTGAAAGTAAAGGGGCTGAATAATTTTGCACGCCCAATTTTTCCGTTTTTTATTTGTTAAAAAGGTTTGAAATATCCAATAAATTTCGTTCCACTTCATGATTGTGTCCCACTTGTTGTTGATTGTTCACAAAAAAATTACAGTTTTATATCTTTATGTTTAAAGCCTGAAATGTGGCAAAAGGTCACAAAGTTCAAGGGGGCCGAATACTTTCGCAAGGCACTGTATGTACAGGGATCAGAGTTCTTTGCTACGCCCCCGCTGCCCTGCATGGAGCTTCTGGAGAGCATGTAGGTGGTTTGCTGATAGGTAAGGTATGCCCTAATAAATTTTTTTTGTTTGGGTTAATATTCAGTTGTACCAATTGGAATGGATATAGTCACACACATCTGTTGTCACACTTCAACACTGCAGCACTAAAATATATAGAACCTGAGCCTTGCAGGGTAAGATGTATAATTAGTGTTACACAAAAATGGCTGGTCATGTGCAATGGGGGCGTTGTGTGCGTATATGTGCATGACCGCAAACCGTTTTTATCTCACTCCAAGCTTTTCTGAGAAGTTGGCATCTATGAGTTAGCCTAAGTAATCAAAGTTTTTTTTAACTGACCTTGCAGCTTTTTTTTTTTTTTTCCTTTCTCTTCTCCATGATCTAGATTTCTCACTTACATGAAAACTCAGTTATAGTTGGTCAAGGTCATTTCTTGACTTATCACTATGGGCCAAACAACATGTCACAATCGCAGAAAAAAAAAAAAACTAAATTTCTGCCTATGACAGGCATACAAATGTGCAAACAAGTTAATGATATTCTGGGCTAAAAGCAGTGCTGGAAAGATTACAAAACACTGAGAAGTAAACATGCTGCTGCTGTTGTAACAATTTACTCAAGTTAAAGTACCAGAAACAAATGAATGGAATGAAATATGTAAGAAAAAAAATACTTTAAATTATTCGTCTGAAACAATACTTTGGGAAATTATTTTCAAATGGTTTGTATATGCAGCTGACACAACTATAGACAATGTTTTTGTAACTATGTTTTATAAGTGAGCAATATCACATGAGTAGGAGCGCTGGATATCAGCCTGGCTAAAAATTTTATTTATATAGCGCTTATAACAATGGTCACTGTCCCGAAGCAGCTTTATAGAATCAAACGAAAATTAGGGAATGTGTTTGAAATATGTGAGAAAATATGTATGAAACTAAGTTATCAGATGATAACTAATAAGCAGGCTGAGGGGGAAGGTGGCAAGAAAAAACTCCCTGAGATGGCAGTAGAAAGAAACCTTGAGAGGAACCGGACTCAACAGAGAACCCATCCTCATTTGGGTGATGGTAAAGTAGGGTATGGTCACAGTCACACAATGTATAAGGTGTATATTTAGTGCAGAGTCCAAGCAGGGACTCCGCAGGACTAACTATGACAGCATGACTAAAAGGGAGAACCAGAAGGAAACACAGACATGAGGGCTCCCTGAGATGTAAAGCAACCAATCACCTCACCGTCCACAAACCTGAGTGATCACTGAGAGTGGAGAAGACAGCAGCTAAACATACCAGTTCACCATAATACTCTACGTACATGAGTCCCTCAGATAGGCAAATCTATTCACAAAAATGCTTGGGCTAAATAAAAAGGTTTAAACACTGAAACAGTGTCTAAATCCAGAAGATTAATTGGAAGGCTATTCCATAACTTTGTAATAAAAAACTCTGCCCCTGTTGTAGTTTTCATAATACATACGACAAGCATAATGCATCCTTTGATCGAAATAGATCACAGGATCACAGCTGTGATGATTACCAGCACAACAGCATGCCTAATATTGTTTTTCTACAACACTGTTTTTTAGCCATATATTTTGCTTCGCCAACACATACCCTTCCACAACTAGTGGAACTAACTAACCGTTACTGGTGAAGCCCAGCGACTGGGTATTTATTTATATTTCTACTTATTCTGCTTTAGAATATCAGCTCCATTAATTTACAGGTTACAGGGTTGACTGTAAAATGACATAACATTATCAGATATGTTTTCTTGCAAAAACTGCGTTCATGGCTGAATTTGAATGTGGGTTTAGCCAGTACCAACCTACTTTTACCCATGCTGACAACCAACAATTAATGTAATTAATGGTTATTAGAACACATAGGATGTAGACTGATACTTAAATATCCCAGTGCTGTTAACATCTATTATCATCACTTGTGGAATGCCTCTCATCCAAACAGATTACACAGTTGGAACTAACTGTGGTATAATACAACTAGTAAATAATAACCAAGTGATATAGGTTAAAGTGAGGATCAACTCCAAACCTATAGTGGTAAAAAAAAAAAGTACTGTAGGTTAATAATAAATAATAGTAATAATAAATAATAAATAATAAATGTTAATTATGTGATCAAGGTAAAGTGGACCACAACCAGTAAAATGATTTTTAAAAAATAATAAATTCATGAAAAACCCATGACTTAAAGATGAAATTCATTGTTAAACAAGAGCATCAAATGAATAAACATCTGAAGTTCATGAACTTTATTATCACCATTAAGTGTATAAAACAATGTGTGGAAAATTTTTAACATAGTGAAATAGTGTGGAAGATTTTTAACATCAAATAACTGAACATTCAAATAACATCATGCATTTCAATGTGGGAAAAATTATATTTAAAAAACTATAAATCACATCATCTGGCAAAAATATTCGAACAGTGTTTTTTTATTTTTATTTTTATTTTCTCCTCAGTTTGTGCTCAAGTTCAATTTCCATATTTTAAACATCATTTTATATTCATGTTATCAAACATTAACTTTATATACTTAATAATAATAATAATAATAATAATGATGATGATGATGATGATGATGATGATGATGATGACGATAATAATCAGGTACTTTCTCTTTACCAACAACAGAGGGCGCCACAGTCAATCATCCAAAACATGGTTTTCTTTATAAATGATTGTTGTATAATGCATTGGGTGTGCTTTTAATTTAACATAGAGAATAATCTTTAAAAATGCTGTTGCAATTTATTTAAAGTATCCAGGCAAAGGCTGAAAAGCTGGCTATTCATTATGAGCAGATTAGTGAATTATAAATTTATACCAATTATACAGTACATTCAATTAATAGTTGTGATTAAAAACTTAATATGGGTGACAACATACCATCTGTCACTCCATGTAAATGTAAATGTGTGTAATCACTTATCAAAAATCAAGGCAACGTTTTTTCACTATTTAGACAAGTGAGATATGTTGTGGAATTTAAATTTTGTTCATGCAGAAAGTGTTTATAGAGCAAAATTAAATGCATATTCTTAGTAATCTAAATATCTCCCCAAAATATTTTTCTTTATGTTTAGTGTTGAAGTTTTGAGGTATTCCACAACATTATATATCACAACAACGTGGAATCAATAATTAGCAATTTCTTAAACGCTCATGTTTTGTTACATTAAAATGAAGTGTCCTATTAACACAACCATACATTCTACCTGTATAGCAATAAGATTATAAAAGGTATGTTTACACCCACTTTATATTCATTTCAGTTACAGACAATATTAATGATGGTTAAGGAAGTAGACTAAATCCACAAACTGAGATGTGTGCACTGTTAACACCCTTGTTTCCCTTGTGACCAGCAATGTAAACTGTAATAAATTTACAAATTTTTACATTTTACATTTTTATCATACCTCCAATTTTGTGACCGCAGAAAGAGAACACAACTATTGTATAGTTAAAATCACAGGTAAATTAAATGTAAAGAGAAATTTATGCTATTGTCACAAGTGGGCAGGAGTGTTAACAGCCGAGGTCATGCGCTTCTTCATGGTGGTGTGTCAAGTTTACTTTGGCTGTGTCTAGTGTGGATTTGTACACCTCATTGTGTGGATAAGCGCTTGATTTTGTTTTCTCTTTCTTTTTTTCTTTTTACATTACGCTGCATTATGTTGCATTTTGCCTTAATGTCCTTCGGCACTGGACTTTTTTTTAATTATTATTATTATTTTTATCAGTGCCTTGGTGAGACTAGGAAATGCCACCAACAACAAGACTCAAGTATCCTTTATTATAGTGAAATTCTGAGCTCTATTTCACTTATCTTGACCCTAACACAGTTGTATATTTCATTTAATGTACTATACTAGGACTTGATACTAATTTAAGTTATTATGTGTATAATGATGTTAGTTTCATAGTTATATAATAACTATGTAGTAAGTGGATGTAATTGTCTAATAATTTTGTGAACCTGTCAAACTAGTCATTATAACAATTAGTAAATTAATTCTGAATTTACCAAATTGGTTTTGAAAAAAGAGCCGATACTTGTAGTTCCTTGAAAGACCACCAGGCCCTGGCTTAAAATACAGTAGTTTTGCAGCCTGGTACAAAAAAATGATGAGTTTGGGCTCTGTAGCCACATTTCATATTCATGACAAATATAAGGGGGTAAATTCTTATGTTAATCATCAGTTACAATTATATTAGGCCATAAAATATGCTTAATTATGGGTGTTGCTTTTTTGAGTGACAGCTGCATTGCTGTCTGCTATGCATCATTTTAGCTAACAAGCTAACTAGAGTCATTGTAGCTTAACTTAACAAGAAATGTAGTAGTGGACACAGGACTGATGTATAGGGTATGGATGACGAAGTTCAATTAAATGCTTTGGCACATAATGTTAGCCACCATATCGATATTCATTTTAGCGTAGCTAGCTAGTTTGTGGTAAGTAGTCATGTACAACTGAAGACTAGGTTCAATACGTTCTCCCCATTTGTCCATTTATAGAACCAGAGGCTGCTTCTGCTGACATGGTGATGAGCAGAGCAGCCACAGTTCAACCAATGGGTTATGTCACAGAGGGTTTCTCAAGTTCTTATACAGTCTCTGAAATAAACACAATGTTCTGTATTTTACAAGTTATGCTACTGAATTAAATGTCTATGAAATCTGAACTCATAATTATGGAAAAATATATGTGACTAAAGACTTTATAAATGGGAACTGGAGAAAAGATGGAAGAAATATAAACTTTTAGTTGAGGCAAAGTTCATAATTTTATTGCTGCGCATTAAAAAAGCAATGTACTCAGTGAAGTATTCATTAGTGCCAAAATAATAGGAACTGTTCTCAATGTATCAATGTATGACAGCGCTGTAGGACACGTACAAAAATGCTTCAATTAAGGGCCTTGGTGAGGCTAGGAATTGCCACCAACAACAAGACTCAAGTTCTCTAGAGGGAAAAGTGTTGTTGTTGCTTTCACTGTGAACAGAAAACCTAAAAGAAATGTGCATGACATTTTAATTTGAGAAATATGAACACATAAACACACTTTTAGTCTTTTGTTTAAGTGTTTTGTTTTCCTGAAATATATTGTTTTACATTCTACTTACATTTCCTTTACTGATAAAATGAATGTAAATACCAGATTGAACATTTTAATGTTGGACTTTTTTATGTAAATGTTTCACATTGTTCCAATTTTTGTTGTCCATTTTCTTATGGTTCAAATAGCGTTATTGTCACACGTGGACAGCTGAGGTCATGCACCAGTTTATGGGAGTGTGTCAAGTTTGCAATGGCTGTGTATAGTATGAGTTTGTACAAGTTTTTTTTATTATTATTATTCAAGTCATTTGCTGTTGTAAAATTGTTAGTTTTTACACAGTTAAGTGCAAAATTAATATAAATCAGCACATGATTCTATTTCATGTAGTTAAATCACAAACACATATTTAGTGTCTTTTGCACTTGTGCAGTACAGTACTTACACTGAACTCATATTTCCTCAATGACTGAAATAAATGTAAATACCAACTGTGTGTGCATGCATACATACATGCACTACATACTAATGCCTTTTATGTTTATGTTAAATGTCACATGCCAAAGACTAAATGAAGTAGCTAAACATGTTATACTAGGTTATGTCTATATTGTCCTCTCCTTCATCAGTAATTACATCATGTTTTTAAGACTACTATAAATAAATAGGAGTAAGAGCAATTTATCAACATTCTTAAAAGAGGAAATCACTCCAACCTCGTCAAATTTAAGGAGAGCTCTGTAAGCGTCCATACTGGTTAGGAGTTGCATTCAGCCAGAGGCCATTTATATATGAATTTTTTTTGTTTGTTTGTTTGTTTGTTTTTTGACTGTGTACACAACAGTTTTTTGAGGTACTGGTGCTTATAACAACCCTCAGGGGTATTTGTGGCAGAGACAGGTGGCATTGATTGTTTCACAAATTGCTGTCCACTCACTTTTTTTCAGCTTCCATTAATGTTCCATTAATTATTTCTTTACATTTTACTTCCTCTACAAGCAAAATGGCCTTATCTTCTCTTCTTTTTCAAAATCATTTTGATCAGATTATGACAGTACTACACGGCTTGCTTATAGTGGCTTGAAACAATTGTAATTGTAGAAAACAAAAAAAATTGATTAGAATTATTTAATGCAGCCAGGTCTTCTTTGTCTTTCGGCTGTTCCCTTTCAGGGGTCGCAACAACAAATCATCTGCCTCCATCTAACATCTAACCCTATCCTCTGTATCCTCTTCTCTCACACCAACTAACTTCATATCCTCTCTCACTGCATCCAGAAATCTCCTATTTCTCTAGACCTCCTGCCTGGTGGTTCCAACCGCTGCAACCATCTGCCAATATGCTCTATTTCTCCTCAGAACATGTCCAAACCACCTCACTCTGGCCTCTCTGACTTTATCTCTAAAACGTCTAACATGGGTTGTCCCTCTGAACTCATTCTTACTCCTATCCATCCTTGTCACTCCAAAAGAGAACCTCAACATCTTCATCTCTGCTTTTCTCCAGATGCACTCACCACTGTCTTGTACACCTTTCCTTTTACTCTTGATAATATTCTTTTATCACATAACACACCTGACACTTTTCTCCACCCGTTCCAACCTGCCTGTACACGTCTCTTCACCTCCTTTCCACACTCTACATTGCTCAGGACCATTGATCCTAGGTACTTAAAGTCCTGCACCTTCTTTACGTCACAATGTCATCTACTAACATCATAGTCCATGGAGATTTTTGCACCTCTTCTACTCTTCGTTCTTTTTCATTTTCCTCCTTCGTCAACTCTTCAAAGTACTCCTTCCACGTTCCCATCACCTTCCTGGCACCTGTCAGTACATTTCCATCCTTATCTTTAGTCACTCTAACATTCTGCACATCCTTTCCATCTTTATCTCTCTGCCTCGCCATCCTGTACAGATCCAACTCTCCCTCCTTACTGTCCAGCTACCTACACCTTAACACCCAGAACCTGTCTCAACTCCTCCCTGAAAAGCTTTTTTTTTTTTAATTCGACCACTTTGTCCTCTGCTCTGCCTTTGTCCTTGTTGAGTCATTTTACACACCACAATGCTGTGTTCTTTGGCTACACTCTCTCCCCTACCAATACTTTGCAGTCACTGATCTCTTTCAGATTACAATGTCGACACAAGATTTAATTCACCTGAGTGGTTCTGCCTACGTTCTTATGTCACCCTATCTTCCTGCCTCTTCTGGAAGAAAGTATTCCCCACTGCCATTTTCATCCTCTTTACAAAGTCCACCACCATCTGTCCTACTGTGTTCCTGTCCTGAAGACCAAACCTGCTCATCACATTCTCATCACTTCTGTCCTCTTCCCCAACATGTCCATTAAAATCTGCACCAATCACCACTCTCTCACCTCTGGGGACGCTCTGCATTACTTCATCTAACTAACTTCAGAATTTCTTCTTCTCTTCTAACTCGCATCCTACCTGGGGGGCATAACTACTAACAACATTGCACATCACACCATCGATTTCCGGCTTTAGACTCATTAACCTATCTGATAGTTTTCACCTCCAGAACATTCCTTACAAACTCCTCTTTCAGGATAACTCCTTCTAATTTCTTTTCCTATGCTGTACATGGTAAAACAACTTGAACCGCACTCCAAAGCTTCTAGCCTTGCTACCTTTCCACCTGGTCTCCTGTACACATAGTATATCCACCTTCATTCTCTACATCATGTCAACCAACTCTCTTGCCTTCTCTGTCATAGTCCCAACATTCAAAGTCCCTACTGTCACTCCTAAGCTCTTGCCTCCTTTTCTCTCTCTGCCTATGAACATGCCTTCCTCCTCTCCTTCTTCGACCAACAGTAGCCCAATTTCCACTATCACCCTGTAGGTCAACAGCACCGGTGGCGGTTGTTGTTAACCCGGGCCAGGACAGATCCGGTATGGAAGTCCTGTTAATGATTCGCATGATTGATTTGACAAATGTTTTACGTTGGATGCCTGTCCTGCCACAACCTTCTGCATTTATCCAGATTTGGGACTGGCTCATGAAGACACTGGATTGTGTCCCCCTGTGCTTGCATTACTTAATGCAGCCCAGTCACACAGCTATAAGTTTTTGCAGAAATATATAACAAAAACTGCCTTTGATGTCAACATTGCGATTTTCCACAGTTTAAAACTGCTTATAACTTAAAGTACAACACCTTAATGTAATTTGTAGCCTCCTTTTTTGTGTAACACTGTATTCACATACTTTTCTAGGAGCCATCCTGATCATTGCTGAAAGTAAGAGTGGGGAGTTTCATAAATAACTTTTATGTCTTACTCTGAGGTAGGACTTTTTCTAGGAGTGATTCTAAGAGTGATTCTAAGATGCTTCGTAAATACCAGCCCTGGTGAAGATTACTGTTAGAAGACATTCTGTAATGTTTATGAATATTTCAGTCAGCATTTTAATCTAAACCTGTTTTCTTGTGTTGGAAGGGGAGTTGGAAGGAGTTTGCACTTGCAAATGACAAGCACATTTTTTCTTCACTTTTATTTTTAGTTTTTTTTTTTTTTTACCTCAGACAATAAAACTGTGGTGTTAAACTTACTATGTAATTACTATTTGGTCAGCTGATTCAATTTATCAAATTAGTGGGGTTCTTTCCTTATTATTCAGAAATTATTAATACTTAATACATACAGTATTCACTTAATATTTACATAATTACTTAATATATGCAGTATAGAACAGTTAGATCAACTTAGAAATGGTACAAGGTCTAATACTTTAAGTAGTTTTTATACAAAACCTATAAGAAATATACAGTAGGTGCTTGACATAATAATAATTATTCAGTTTAATTTTATTTGCATAGTCATTTTAATAAAGGTTATTGTTGCAAATCAGCTTTTTCAGAAATTTAAAAATATAGAAATAAATTAGAAAATATACAGAACAAAAGTATAGACTATAACTGTATGACTAATAATCAGTTTGTCCCTGCTAAGCACACCAAGACAAGGAAAAACTCATCCTCATTTGGGTGATATTATGGCCAAAAACCAGTGCCTGGTATATCTATGTGTTCTGAGGTTGAAAGTTTAATATAATAGGCAAGGTGTTTAAGTTAATATAAAGTACACTTTCATTGTTGGAGACAATTTATGGGAAATCCAGTTCTTAGTAAAAGATTACAGCCACAAGCCATCACAGAAAAAGCCAGAACCATCATCGTCAGGTAGAACTAGCCTCATCAGAAGGAGGGGGTGGGGGGGGGGGGATAGTTACTGTAGGTATGCTAACAGTCATAAAATGCCTAAGTAAAATGTATACAATAGTAATAATAATGGAAGCAGGGACTATGACAGCATAACTAAAAGAGAGACCCAGAAGGAAACCCAGACATGAGGACTCCCTGGGGAGTAAAGCAACCAGTCACTCCCCTGTCAACAAACCTGACTCTCAGTTGAGTGATCAACTAAGAGTCAGGGAAGACAGCATCCAATCTTGCCAGTTCACCAAAAAAATCTCTATGTACATGTGTCCCCCAGATATGCACCTGTAATACAAATCTATTGGCAAAAGGCTTACATAAATAAATACGTTTTCAGCCGAGACTTAAACACTGAGACTGTATTTGAGGCCTAAACATTCATTGAAAGGCCATTCCATAACTTTTCTTTAATGTGAAATTTCACTGGAAGCTACTGCAGTGTGGATAAAATAGGGGTCATTTGCTGGTCATCTTTTGCTTCTAGTAAGGACTCTTCCTGCTGCATTCTGGACTAACTGGAGTTTGTTTATGCACCCAGTAGAACATCTAGACAGTAAGGTATTACAACAGAGATAACAAAAGCATGAACTAGTTTTCTGCAGCATGTAGTGACAAACTATTCCTTATCTTGGTAATATTATCTAGATGAGCTTCAAATGAAAGACTGGAATCAATAAGCACACACAAAGGTATTTTATTGCATTCAGAGATATTGTGTGGTAAGATAAGGAATATTAGTGCTCTTGAAATTAATTGAATCAAATTAAAAGTTGCAATGCCCCAAAATCGTATTAGAACAACAGTCAACCTGTGATTTCCTGGCCTATGCACGAGACAGATTGTTAACAAAAGAACTGCTTACTACACTGCCCCTTGCCTAATTATTAACTCTTCTCTGATCCCTTGAGGTATGGACTCCACAAAAGCCTTAAAGATGTGCTGTAGCAACTGGCACCAAGATATTCACAAGAAATCCTTTAAGTCCTGTAAGTTTCAAGGTGAGGCCTCCATGGATTGGACAATTTTTTGCAGTATGGCAGCACACAGTTATCCTGCTGACAAAGACCATGAAGATAATGTCGCCTTTTTCCAGTGCTCAATGGATGCAGTGCTGATGCTTATGTGCACGTTGTAAGTACTTTAAACAATGGACAGGGTCAGCATGTCACTTTGACCAGGCTGCAGGTATGCAGCCCTATACACAAGTATGCACTTTGACCTTTCTATTATAGCCAACAAGAACTTTTTCAAAAATAGATTGGCCCAACTTTGGCCTGACGTCAGTGCACTGACAAAAGGTTTCAAAATTTTGCCAATGTTGGGCCAACAGAGTAGTGCTATCTGGGCCTGCATCTGCAAAAAGCTAAAATAGCATCAAAGAAATTTTATTGTTGATAGGTTTCAGTAAGATGAAGGGGATGAAATTATTTCCAAGGAATTAAATATACCTTGGAACACACGAAAGAGAAAATATGGCACAACAGTAACATTACCAAGAACTAGATGTCCCTCCAAAATTGATGAAAAGACAAAAAGACTGGTCTGGAAGGCTGCCAAAAAGCCTACAGCAACAGTAAAGGAGTTGCAAGAATTTATGGGAAGTACTGTTTGTGTACTACATGTGACAACAGTCACATGGGCTTATGAAGACAAATATCGTAGCCCAGCTAAATTTTGCAAAAATGTACATTAAATCTCCCAAAACCGTATGGATTAATGTGCCTGATGAGACAAATTTTGAACTTTTTGGCCATAATGCCAGAAGTTGTGTTTTGCAGAAAAACAACAGAGCACTTTGCCCAAAGAACATCACACCCGCGGTGGTTAGGCATCTTCTATAATGCTGAAATGAAAAAGAATTTCACCTTTCAACAAAACAACAGCTTCAACTGAAGAAGATTAAAGTTTTGGAATGGCTCAGCCCCCAGACCTGAATCCACTTGAAAATCTGTACGGGGGACTAGAAGAGGGCTGAGCACAGGGGATGTCCTTGCAATCTGTCAGATTTAGAGCGCTTTTTTGCAAGGGAGAGTGGGAAAACATTGCCAAGTCAAGATCCCATGCTGATAAACCCCTACCCAAAAACAATGAATACAATGAATACAATGGTGAAAGCTGTAATAAAATTAAAAGGTGCTTCAACAAAGTATTATTTGAAAGCTGTGTATATTTATGAAACCAAATTAAAGTAAGTTCTTCTATTTTAAGTTTTTCAGGATGTAAAAAAAATAGTTTTAGTTTGAACTTGGAAGTTTTTAATTAGAATCGAAAGAAAGTACTGGATGTGCTCATAATTCTATTAGGACATGGTCTATATCAGGATGCTGATGTTTCTTCAGTAACCAAAAAACAAGAGAAAACTTGTAAATTATGTCAACTTCATACTCATCACCATTTACATTTTTACATAATGTGGAGGCACTAGTGTGTTATTTATAATATCTGCACAAATATAACAATCCAAAACCACAAATCAAAGTCAACAACAAGCAAAGAGTCAACACATAGCAATGCAAAGGTAATGATTGTCTGCCAGGGATGTGTACTGATGGGGTTTATACTGTACATGTTTTCGGGCCTATGGCCACCCAATTGCAAAATGGAAGCAAGAATGTAAGAATGTTATAGAAGGGAAGGAAAAAAAAGAGACACCCATCCCATCACCGCCAGAGACACATGGATGGCACAAAGTATAATCAGAAACACAATCGGGGATATAACAGACCAAATCATTGCTAACATATTCGCTTGTTGTTTGCTTGTTGTGTCCCATTTTAGATTCAGTCCCCCTGTGCTGTTATAATGAGCAACCCTTAAATGGTCAGTGCGGTTTAGGTCAGGGCTTATAGTGCAGGTTACTCAAGTTCTTTTACCTACTTACTAAGCAATGAATAGCTTCTTGAAATAAAATTGAATAAATGGACAGAGAAAATCATCAGTCTTCGACAATTAGTACTTTTTAAATACATCATGTGCAATATCAATGAACAATATCATATGTAACATTATTTAGCAATATTGTCTGCAATATTACTCGTCATTGTTGCTATGTAAATTCTATATCAGGATCTGGTTTCCGCTACTCTATTTCTACCAGTTGCTGAATTCTACTTTTGTCTATCCTATGTCTAGTTTGTGGATTTTTCTATTATTATTTTACTTTATAGGTGGTACGGTGGTGTAGTGGTTAGCACTGTTGCCTTGCACCTCCAGGGTCCGGGTTCGATCCCCGGCCAGGCTCGATTCCCGTCTCTGTGTGCATGGAGTTTGCATGTTCTCCCCGTGCTTAGTGGGTTTCCTCCGGGTACTCCGGTTTCCTCCCACATTCCAAAGACATGTAGGTTAGGTTAATTGGCGTTCCAAAATTGGCCGTAGTGTGTGAATGAGTGAGTGAGTGTGTGTATGTCTGTGTGCCCTGCAATGGGTTGGCACCCTGTCCAGGGTGTATCCTGCCTCGTGCCCTAAGTCTCCTGGGATAGGCTCCAGGCCCCCCGTGACCCTGAATACAGGATTAAGTAATGATGATGAGTGAGTGAGTGAGTGAGTGAGAGTATTTTACTTTATTTATTACAACACTTCATTGTGTGTATTTTTTACGCTCTTTGCTCTTAGAGCAGTTTCTGGCATAATAATTTTCTCTGGGATTAGTAAAGTTTTATCTTATCTTATCTTATGTCATCTTATCTAGATATAAGAAACTATTTCTGATTAAATTTGCTTGCTTGGGCATATCGGCCTCTTAACCCACACACATCTTTGAAGTTATACTTTTCTGTAGATTTCATTAGTCATTATGTAGACCGTTTTTCCAGTGCTTTTTTTCCCACTGAAGCTGTTGTCATGTAATGGCCTCTGGCAATAACTTGGGAGTGTTTTGTTATGAACTATAATTACTGAAATGTGTTCTGCAAACCTTTGCCACTTGCATTCTAAAGTATTCAGAATTAAGTGTGGATTGATTAAATGTGTACAGTGTTAGGATATGGTGGAACACTGCAGAACAATTGGGGACTACTTTGGAAGTGTTTTTTTTTTTTTTTTAAGAAGACAAAAGGCGGAACATGATTTCTGCTGAACTATGTATAGCCTCCCAGTCTCCACAGAATAAAAAACAATCCACTAGATTTTGCATACTCTTCCTTAGTTTGCATGGGTTACTTTTTTGGTTCACCTTTTCCTCTTAACTTAATTTCTACCTTTCACTCATGCCCTTTACACAAGGTTGTGAAGGGAACTGGAGTACAAGCATGGGGAGAACATGTAAACTTCATGCATGTAAAATCATGTCTGCACTGATATGACACTATTGGTTTTACACATCTTGGTTTATTTTGGTTATAGTTATATGGGTATAGTTTTGGTATAGTTCTTAGGGCTTGGTCTTTATTGACACATTACTTGTTTTATTAATAAAACAAAATAAAAGAATGTTTTATTTATTAATTAATTTATGAGTTTATAAAAGTTTGTACATTTTCCCATAAGAAAACTTACTAATGTACACTTTAACTCAATCTGTTTCGTATCATCAATTTGCATACATCAATTTGCATACATTTAATTACAGCCATATATATATATATATATATATATATATATATATATATATATATATATATATATATATATATATATATATATAATTAACTTGATCACAAACTAAGAATATTGCATAATTCAATAGAATGTATATTCCTTCTAATATATATATATATATATAAAACTTACTTGCAAAGAATTTTGCACAGATATTATGTAGAGTTCCAACTTAGCAGGTAAACCTCATATGCTGTTTCATTTTAGAGATATGAGAGCACCCTGAAATATAATTTCCTGTGGTATGCAATTATCAAACGGTATGCTATGCTAATGATGTTTCTGTCTTTGGAAATGTCAATCTGCATGTCTTTGGACTATGGAAGAAAACCAAAGCACCTGAAAGAAACCTACCAAGCACATGGAGAACATGCAAACTCCACACCCACAGCACCAACAGCAGGGCTCGAACCCTTGACGCAGTATGTGCCACGGTGCTTACCACTACGCCATCATGCCACCTTACAAGATTACAAAGGAACATAAAATTAAATACACTGTATAATTTAAGAAAGAAGTGGTATACCAGTCTATAACATACCGTTTTCAATGCAAAACAAACAGTATGATGATGAAATACAGTATTAATACAGCCCTAGTAGATATAGTATTGATGTCTGTAGAAGCATGTTTAGCTGTTGTGCAAAATGTAGTAGGAGTACTAGTGTACATTACCAGCAAGTACTGGGTTGTCAGGAGACAAGGTTAACAAAGTATCTTCTGAGGATTCTAAAGCAAAACCTCCCATTGCGGCCACAGACACCCCCTATTCCTCCAAATTAAACAACCCAATATTTAATTACATTGATATTCTTCTATGGTCTCTGTAACTTCTAAAAAGTCTGACACATTTTCCTATTATTTTACAATCAGTTATGTTTTTGCTTTTCTAATGGCAATTTAACATTTTAAACGTTAAAACGTAGATACACTGAGATCAAAGTTTGAGCATTCCTTCACCTTCATCATAAGAATAATTAAATCCACAGTCTTTGTAAAAATCTGCCCCTGGATTTTCCTCAAGTTTTGAATCACGTACTTTCTTAGAATCTTGCCCTTTATCAACATGCAGTCTGAACCCACATATTATAGAGAAACCATTCTTCAAACTTTTAACTGACCAGTCCTCAAATGAATGCTGAATGTCACTGCTTCCCACAATTACTTATTAGAATTCATGGGGCATATAAATGGTCTGGTCATGACGGGGGAAAGGAAAAACCATGGATTTAACCACTGGACAGACTGCAGTAGAGGAACTGTCTGACAAAGAGAAAAAGGAAGAGCTAAAAAGGGAAACAGCTAAACAAAAGAACCCCAGAGAATGAAGGACTTCCTTAAAGTCTAAGGCAGGCATTAATGATGACGTCTGTTTACATCAGAGCTGTGGCTTAGTCTCAGAAAGAGAAGCAATTTTTTACTAGTTAAACAGATATTATTTAAAATCTCGCACATAAGTTTATATTGAAATACTAGTGTGTGTGTGTGTGTGTGTGTGTGTGTGTGTGTGTGTGTGTGTGTGTGTGTGTGTGTGTGTGTGTGAGAGCCTTGTCAATTGTCATGTGTTTTTCAAGTGCATTTACATATACCTACACTATCAGGTGTTCCTTGTGCTAGGACCAGTAATTCAGGCATGTCAGCTTTTATGCCACATAATCTTGTTAATGTCAACCATAACACCTTATTTACTATTCAAATGAGACAGTTTGCACAATTCAGCCAGCTCAGTCTGACACATAGCAGAGTTTGTTCATGAAGTGTATTTACGGTTTTATTGAAGATCACTTAAAGAAACCACATTTAAAATAGACAAATTCAAATATCAGAATATATCGTAACATATTATTTAATGCTTGTGGCCTTATTGCAGATAATAAACTAATAAAGTTTATATTAGTGTGTTCTGACATTGCCCCGGCAATAAAGAGATTTCCGAGTAGAGCTGACATGCCAGCAAGTCTATCAATTTATGAGTCCACTCACCAAAGAGTATTTGAACACAACAGTTTTAACACAACAGGCTCATTACAGTTAATCTTTATTTAGAGCAAGGTAAAACACAAATCAAGTGACTGGCTATAAGCCAATAGGCCATAACTGCTATCAAAATATCAAAAGATATACTTACTTTCAGTAACCAGGATGAAGTGCTTACTGAAAGGGAGTGTATCAAAAGATAAACTCATTCTCAATAACCACTTTATCCAGTCAGTTACAGTTAACCCTGGGCATGAGAAGAGAATAATACACCCTGATGCCAGTCATTGGAATCTAGTAATATACTTTAAGTGTGTCTTGGAAACTTTTGATACAAATTGCATGTGTAAATCTCTTTTTCCCCAAGGAATAAGGAACATCTAATAAATTTTTTGTATTTACAAAAATACATCCTTATACTTTTGCTTTTAGATTGTGTATGATTAGAATGACATCTAATTCTCACTTGCTTCTCTTCACTGATTAGTAAAAGAGTATGCATTAAACATTTACATTAGCTAATGTTACTGCAATCAACTAAGATCACTGCAACTAGTATGCTGATGGGACTCTGGAAATTTTGTGTATTTTGCATTTATCAAATATCAATTGCCCTTATAAACACTTGCATTTATAATCATGTGAGAGTAATGCATAATGAGAGTAAAGAACAGTTAGCGAAAACGTCATATTCATTGCTACATTAATTATTTTGTAAAATACTTACATTTTCTAAAATTAATAAATGAGATTAATTTATCTGCAGATTCTGTGTATAATTATAATATCACTGAACATTACACTCCTTCGTGCTTGCTGAACATCCCATTTCAAACCATAGACATTTTATTAGAGAGCCACTCTTCTGGGAACGATAGTGTGCTTCGAACTTTGTGGCAACTGAGTGGAAAAGCCGACTATGGTGTCATGTGGGCATTAGTGGCTCAGTGATTTATCGCCTGCCATGCAATTCCTAAACCCCAGCCAGTGGATGCAGTGCTGATCCCAAAACGTTGTGTGTACTGATCGATTGGTCTGCTGCGGCAACCCCTCAATGAAAGCAGCTGTAAGACCAACAACAACCTGAAAAGGACGAAAACAAAAGTTGTTCAAATTGTACAAATTGTTGTTAAATACAGCCGACATTGCTTTCAGAACAGCATTTGGACGTATAGTGCCACTAAAAAATTTTCTATCCCATTAGAGTTTTTGGCTGACCCTCTTATTTTTCAAAAACATAAATGTGGGTCTTTGTTACTAACGTCTGGTCTTCAACACAGGTTTATGAAAGTATGCCATGCCAATCGAAGAAGATTCCTGAGGACTGCTGGAAAACTAATTTCCTAAAGAATTTGGCCTCCAACAATCCACTGTGAGGGCAGATGATCTACAAATGGGAGAAATTCATCAACACTGTTATGCTCAGACACCAGTATTCCTTAACCCTTCTGCTCTATGGACCTGCCTGATCCATCCTGATGCCCTACTCACTCACTCACTCACCATCTATACCGCTTAATCCTGTATTCAGGGTCACAAGGGGCCTGGAGCCTATCCCAGGAGACTTGGGGCACACATGGCTCACGCATTCACACACTACGGGCAATTTGGGAACGCCAATTAGCCTAATGTCTTTGGACTGTGAGAGGAAACCGGAGTACCTGAAGGAAACCCACCAAGCACGGGGAGAACATGCAAACTCCATGCACACAGAGACGGGGATCGAACCCAGACCCTGGAAGTGGACGGCGACAATGCTAACCACTACACCACCGTGCCGCCCTTGACCTACATCTCTGTGAATTCTCATCACCTGAAAAATCACTCAATGCTTCTAAAAGTGGCCAGCCTAAAGGGGGCATAAGATTACAGTGAATGATAACACATGGAAATCATAAAGATGGCTGTAAAAGTTCTTTCTTGGGTAGCCTTAGGGCCACAACTCCTATAAACTGTTTTGCACTTAAGACTCCATCATTCAAGTTGATATCTTAAACACAAACATTAAAACTACAGTTAGTTCAGCAATACCTCTGATGTCCAGATTTATAAGTTGCTCATAAGTTTCTGTTTGCAAAATTGCTCTGTTTGTAGGGAGATTATTTATAATTGTGCTATTCAGTGTCACCCAGATGAGGATGCATTCCCTTCTGAGTCAAGGTTTCTTCCTCATATCATCTCATATTTACCTTGTAACCATTGCCTCTAGTTTGCTCATTAGGGATAAATTCATAAATGTAAAATGTATTTACAGATTTTTTTTATTTGTGCAATGCTGCTTTGTGACAATGTACATTGTTAAAAGTGCTGCACAAACAGAAATATTATTTGAATTTGAATAATTTTGCTGAATAAATACATGTAAATCTATATATTTTAGTTTGTATATTTTTAAGTCCTAAAAACTAGATTTTTTAAATAAGCATTATGCAAACCAAAGGTCATGCTGAAAATGGTAAAAGGTTAATAATAATAATAATAATAATAATAATAATAATAATATATACATTAAATACATAAATATAAAAATAATATATAACATGTGGTAACCTTTCTTGCACCTCAGTACTGTGGTAGGGACAGAGCATATTACAACATCAGATATCACCTTATATATGATACTTTTCTCACCTTTACAATGGTATTCTTAATTTTTTTTTTTTTTTTTTTTTTTTTTGCTTTAAGATCCATTCAATTATGACAAGCTGAAATTGACACCCATATTTTGGCATATTTTACAACAAAGATTACCTCCTGAAAGAACCGTCTGACTGACTGTCTGTATCTAAGGGACTGAATAACCCTTAGAGTTAGAAACCCATTAGTCAACCTCTCTTTTCACTGGGTGTGCTAGAAACGGTGAGGAGTGGCACAGAGAGTTTATAGAACGGTATTAAAAGCAGACCGGAACTCTGTCACTAATAGCACTGACTAACAGAAACTTCTGTGTCAATAACGGAATTGTTTATTTTAAACCGGACCTGGACTTTTAAAATAGCTGAGAAACTAATAGAAAAATGCTATGAAACCAAATTTTTATTTTATGTTTATTATCGTGATTATTCCAATAGAATAGTGTTTATGAAAACTTGGCTGTCAAGTTGACCGCAGATCACCACAGTAAAGAATACAACATTGAAAATGCCACATCGTATTACATATGCTATCGTGTTATTCTAAAAAGTCCATAATGAAGAATTTCTCATAAACTTAGATATCCAAGTTTGATAAAACGTTAACGCATGCGCGGCTCAAATCGGGCCGGACACGCGCGCGCGCACACACACACACACACACACACAGGGGCTGCCGTTTTGTTTGTCTTTTACCCTCCTTCTTGCCAAAGCGCTGTTTCCGTGTCACGTGACCGATGTTCCAAGCAGCGCGAAAAGCAGATGGTAATTACGAAAACTAACCTGACAGGGAGTGTCTGTTTCGCTGGTGTCTGTTTTTTTGAGTGCTCTGTAATTGGCCGCTTTTTTTCCTGGGTATTTTGTGTAAAACGAAGAGTTTACATTGGCTAGGACAAGAGCGCAGGTCTATTTGTTTGCTACCTTTCTGGGTCATGTGACCAGGAGGCGGGTTCAACAAGGCTCTGACTCGGCAGGTAGGAACAAGGTGAGTGAAGAATGTGAAAAAGCGTAACATCGAGAAATAAAAAAAGACGAACGCTCTTCTTGCCATGACTGAAAGCAGCTACACTTGACTTACTGCTGACTGACCACTTGTTACCGGGTGCTGTATTTGAAACAGGACACTGAGGCAGGACGTTTGCGACTTTTCCCGACCACCAGAGCGATGTTGAACCCTTTGAGCAGCGGGCGCAAAGCGCAGGGAAAGCTTGCGACGCGCCTGGAGGAGGTAAAGAACCCATGGCGGCCCGTTTCCACGTTAGTTCTGAGCCATAACGAAGCGGCGCGTCTCGCCACGGACGCCCTTCTCGAGTCCGGAGAGAAGGAATACCGCCGGGTTTTGACGGAGGAGAAAGAGATCAGCTTTCTTTCCGCGCAAGAAATTCGCTATATTACCGAACATCAGGCTAAGACTGAGAATCTTGAGAACGGCTCTAATGGAGTGGGAGACTTTGGGGAAGGAGACACGGTTTCAGAGCTCACTTCGGGAACTTATTTCCCCATGATGTCAGATGAAGAGCCGCCCATGCTGGAGCTCGGCTGGCCCGAAGTGCCCAACCGCCCTGGGCCAAGCGAGACCCAGATCTACTTCCAAAGAGACAAGTCGCAAAATTTCAAAGATTTGGTTCGATCGTTAATCAGTAAAGCAAAAAAGGTAAGAAATCTACATTGTGCCTAATAATATGTACCATGACACTTTTAATTCTTAAAATGATTATTATGGAGTTTATAATAAAATATGATTTAAAAAAGGCTATAATTCCTCGGACTATAAATCCAATTTTGTAATTAATCTAAACCGTCTTTAATCCAAGTTCATATAAGTGAGTTAGTATTGGGGAGAGCGAGGCAAGTTGTCAGGTTAGTAAGTTTTCTCTCTTCATACACCAGCATCAGTGCTGTCACTGTTCTGAGGACGATTTCATGTTCACATGGTTATAGTCATAGATGCAGCGCACCAGGGCACTTTTTTCCCATATGAGGAGAAATTATGTGCACATCATTTAATTGAAATGTAAGTACATATTTGTAAGTGCTTGAAGCTCCAATCAGTAAACTGTACGTCATGCAAGAGGGCTTATGAAAACCAAAGAAATGATCTAAGATGTTGTAATATTTAAGGTGTGTTGATTGATTCACAGTGTAAACTCCTGCGTTAAGTAAAAAGATAATGATAAATAAAAAGATAAAAGCAACAATGGTGTAGGTGTTACCAGTGAGATAAGTGTGCATGTGTTCTTTAACAAATAGCACTAGATCTGTTTGTAACCACTAGCCCTGGTCATAGTTAGTCTAATCTTCGGTGAGCAAAACAACAAATTAACATTATTTATGAAGTAAAAATAAAAAGGCTTTGTCAGATGTGAATGTTAGATAGATGGACGAACAGTCAGACATACAGACAGACTTTATTAATCTCAAATGGATTGTTACAGCAGCTAGTTCACAAATTATAAAAACAAAAGAGACAAGGTATGTAAAGTTCAGATTACTTACCAGTTGTATGTTTGTTTGTTTGTTTGTTTGTTTATCATTTTTGTTATATGTAGAGAAGGGAAATCCTTTCCTGAGTTAGATATGAGCCACACATTAGTTTGCTGTGCTCCTGTAGCCATGGTATACTCGTTAAATTTGCTCAAAAAACAATTGCTGTATTAAGGTATTTAATTATGGTATTAACTACTGAGATTTTACACTAGTAATAATGAGATTGTATATTGATTTCTATAAATATTTACCATATACAGAATAATATTATTCTGACATTATATGTTTACTAAACACACAGCATATGTAAATGTGTTTCTGTTAACATACTAGATTCACATGCTATTGTGTGAGGCAGTATATTCACACAATATACACAATACACTCAAGGATGCCTAAAGACTTGACTTGTCTCTCATACATGAAAAAAAAAATCTAGACTGATGGTATGCTTAGTCTTTGAACTACTGAACCAGGATGTATTTATGGCTAGACACTCTATATTGTGTGAGGCAGTATATGCATACAATAGAGACAATACACACAAAGACACCTAAAGATTTGTCACTTCTCACATACACCAAAAAAAAAAAAACTTCTATACTGATGTGTTTTTTGGACTTTGTCAATAAATACATCCTGGTTCATTAGGTCAGACACTTTAAAGCATTCCTGTTAATCGCTGTGTAAGCAATATCATTTCCTTTAGATCTGCTTCATTGTGTTTTTGTTTGTTTTTCAATTCATTACTTTTATTTGGGTTGAATTTGAATATTGAGGTATCAATGAGAAATCAATGAGATATCACTCACTCATTGTCTGTGCCGCTTAATCCTGTATGCAGGGTTGCGGGGGTCTGGACAGGGTGTCAATTCATTGCAGGGCACACACACACACACACACACACACACACACACTACAGGCGATTTGGGAATGCCAGTTAGCCTAATCTGCATGGCTTTAACCCTAACCCTAACCACTGTGAAAGGAAACCAGAGTACCCGGAGTAAACTCACCAAGCACAGAGAGAACATGCAAACTCCATACACCTGGTTGGGAATCTAACCCAGACCATGGAGGTGCAAGGCGACAGTGCTAACCACTAAGCCCCTGTGCCGCCAATGAGAAATCAATTGAAAATAAAATAAATACAAATATGTCCTGGAGAATTTGTTCTTTGATTTAGCATGGCCTTTATTACAGTGTTATGATCAGCATGACAACATGCACCACTGTGCCCCTCCTTAATCAGTGTAGATGCTTATTGTTTATGACACCAAACCTGTACTGTGTATCTTTATACAACTGTTCGCCCAAAAGTGATGATAACTTCCTGATATATAAAAAGTGGCCTTAAAATTTTGGCTAGTGCATTAAAATGCATAGCATTTAAAATAGTAGGGCTCAGAGTATATAGGTCAAGAACTTTGTTGATGATTTGTTTTTGGATCAGTGAGATGAAAAAATAATAAATAAATAAAAATAAATACATTTTTAAAAATGTGATTTGCCCACATGAGTTCATCCACAATATTATCTGCAAGTAGGCTTAGTGGGCTTTTAAAATCGCAATAAGTATTGGTTGCATTTTAGTAAGTTGTTGTTGTTTTTTTGTAATCTTTCCTGTACTGTTTATTTCCTGTGGACTCTGCATTTTTACATTTTCTGTTACTCATTATACTACTTCAATAAAACAATGTCCATGTCTACCTAATCAATCCACCATGCATTATAGACCCAGGAAGTATATCAAGTGATAAACTATGGTTGGATCATGATGTGCCTTTAGAAGAATAATTTACTTCACTATATAGTACAGTATTTATTAGAGGTGTAAATGTTTGCAAAAGTCATAGTTCGGTACTTACTTTGGTTTTGAAGTCACATTTTTTTCTAGTACATTGAATTGAAAGTAGACATAACATTTCTTTACCTTCATTACGAATTGTAAATATATAAACATGTGTATAAATTCAGTGGCAAAGTGGTTATAATTTCAGGGAACACGAGTGTATACGTTTGTTTAAAAAAAAGAAAAGAAACGGTAGTAAACACTGTAGAATTATTTTCTAATAAGAAAAGGTTGATTGCCTTTGTTTTATCCACCTGTGTTTACCGATTGCTACTGTAGTTCACTGAAAACCAAACTGTTTTCAAACAGTAGATATGGCCTGACATTAAGCAATATAGATTAAGAATGAGCACAAGTAGTTTGTGTTTTGAATCATTTAATTGACTTGCTTCTGCTGAGCAATTAAGCCACATAGTTGCTTGGTCATTGCTCCATGACTGAATCGGAAAGAAAACTGAGTCTTGAATTTTAGTTCCACACAAAGTAAACAGAAAACAATGTCTCTTGTGAATTACCAGGTTATTTGGTAATATTTTGGTCGACTGAAAGTTTATATTTAAAATATTATATTCTCTCAAACCACACAGAACCAGATGTATTGTATCCAACAGTATGGTACATATATGCATACTCTTACATCCCTTGCATTAATTGTGGTGCATTCTATATATTTTCTGTATGTTTTTAGGTCATTGCCTTGGTCATGGACATTTTCACTGATGTGGATTTATTCTGTGATTTGCTTGAAGCCTCCCTCAAGCGCAAGGTTCCTGTGTACATTCTGCTTGATGAGAAGAATCTCAGTTATTTCACTGACATGTGCAATACACTAGACATCCAGCAGTCACACTTAAATGTAAGTCTAGATTAAGTCAATGAAAATGAGATTTAAATGCATTCTTTAATTTCAGATTTTATTATCTTACATTTTATTATTGTTATCTCTATGCAAATGTTCGGAAACAATTGGAAAGGTGGTCTTGTTAGCATCATACAGGAATTAGTCATACTATACAGCAAAAGTGGAGAAGAAAGAATGAAAGGATGTATTTTGGTGTAAATGTACTTCATCAGTTGAAGTCTGTTGTGTTAGTACAATACATCAAACAGTCTGCTGTAAAAAGATTTCCAGGTGAATTGTAGTAGACCTTGCGTCATACACTCAGACTGAGATGCCAAATGTGACCTTTTGTGGTGGATTTGTAATGTAGTACTCTGTGAAGTGATGTACAGCAATAAAAATAATAAATATGGAGCACTAAGTTAATGTAAATACACTCCACAGAATATGCGGATACGAAGTGTATGTGGAGACACATATTGCACCAAAAGTGGGAAGAAATTTACAGGACAAGTGCAGGAAAAATTCATGATCATTGACTGCGAGGAAGTCATAGCTGGATCCTACAGGTACGTCTTTCTTAATTAAATACAACAAAATTAAGTACATGTTAACTTATTATATTATATCTCAGTAACATTAGAATATTGTTAAACAGAATCAAGCTTTGGTTTACCTTCTTTAGCATCTTTACCATGAAGTATTATCATTTTTAAAGCCTAAAATAGAAACGTTCTGACTTCAAAGTTATATTACTGAGTAGTTATGTTACATGTCACCTTTCCGTTCAGATTGTTACTAGATTGTTTTTAGAAACCTGACAAAGGTCTATGAGGAAATGGGGTGTGAGCGGAACTTTACTTGACCTAATAAGTATGTGTGGATTTAGGAGCTTAGCAATGAAAAGAGGACAAGTTGACAACTCCCAGGCCCAATGAGCAGTAGCAACCTACTGTGGTCTTATTCCTTTCTGTCACTGTGGTCATTATACAATAATTGTGAAAATGTAGTTTGCTCAGAACATTCAAAAAAGTTCTTATCAACCTTTATAAGTCTTTTTAAAATACTACATAGGTTACACCACTTGCTTTACATGCCATCTTTGAATTTTATTTTTGTTTGTTTGCTATTGCATAAATAAAGTAATTAAGAGGCTGGTAAACTTCTATAGAGTTTATTTAAAATTCTGGTTAAAGGTATGTCTACCTTTACAATAGTAGTATAGCTTTTAAGAAATGCTTCTTATTTTCACATTTAATACATAAAATGTTATGTGCTGGATTACACTAAGTATATGTAATGTGCAGCTGTGTCAGGTGATGTAGCATGTCCGTTGTGTGTATGCCCTGCATTTGCTTTAATAGTTGCAAGCATGGCTCTGTCCTAACAAAAGCAAGAGACTGTAACATTAATTTGTCTAGTGTTTTTGAATTCCTACCCGCTAATGTGTAATAGTTCAAAAAGCTGGCATTTCACGTTTCTCAGAGGCAGCAAATGATAGTCTCCAACTCAATTTTCATTTTTATTTGGAATTTATTTATACAAAAAATTCTGACCAGTAACCTGGAAAAAGTCATGTAACAATTTTGCACAAAAATGTTTGTGGATGAGGTCAATGAAAATTTTTATGGGAAGAAACTGAAATTGGTCAAAATTGGTATTGTTACACTTAAAATAATATACATTTGGAAAGTGGTATTGGCCAGGTAAATTGTAGTTCAATGTTCATTAATAAGAATCAATTAGAAGAAGCATAGAGTTTTAAGTATTGGTTTCTGAAAGACCTGGTTGGGTGGCATTTAATTCAAAGAGGATGACACCTATGGTTCATGGTTGAGTGCAAAAAATTTTTATGTTTGGTGGTGTTTATTTATATGAGGAGAAAGTAAATTCATACAAGTCCACATAGACACTACACATGGGCTAAAATTTTTTAATTTGAGATCTGTGATACAAAAATGTCACAATGTGAATTGCTAGGTGTAGTGATGTGTAGTATCTGCACTCCTTTATATCATCATGGATAATATTGATTATCAGTTATAAACCAGTAAACTGGTTACAGCATCATGGGCATATATCTCACCCATGTATTTGAGACCAGTACTAGTTTGTCTGGGTCAATACCACAGAAGAACCAATGCAGCGTCAATCACAGAAAAAAGTCAATGCTGGCCACGATAGAAAAGCGCCAGAACACACAGTGGCCTTTTCTGATTTGTTATTTATTAGGTTTTTGTTTAATTTGTATTGTTTCCCGTTATAGGTGCTACTTTGTACCTCTGAATTTCATATGCAAAAGGAGTATATACATTTCTTAACACCTGACATTTACATTCATTGTTGGCCAAAATGAGTATTCTAAACATGCTCACCAATGTATGACATAAGCCCCTGAAAGTTAAAATGCTTGTTGCTGTTTTTTTTATAAAACAACATGCTTGTTGGTCAGATGCTGGGTGATTTTTGCAATTAATTCAAATAAATGTTTAACACAGTTTTCAAACGTTCTGATTTTGATGGTCCATTTTTATATATAATCTTTTTTATTTATTTATTTATTTTTAATTTACTTAAGCACTCACAAATGCCGTAAAAGTTAAAACCAATACAAGGTAAAATACAGCATTTTACATGAAAATGTGAACCATAATAATAATAATAATAAAATAGCATTAGGTCCTGATGCACTGTGTATTCCTATGGGAACCAACATTAACCCTTTCAGCAATTTGAGCTGCAGGAGCTTGTGTATTTGATCTGATCGAAACGTAATCATAGCAATCATATAATATAGTATAATAACATAAAAAAAATAAAGGCTTGAAATATTTCACTTTACATGTAATCAATCTACAATATATTCACATTTTAAATTCTATTTTTTTAAAAACCTTTCACAATATACATTTTTCAAGATTCAAAGTGTTTAAATATCTCCACTGTTTGCAGTACTTACTAAAGATAGTGCTGTTACTATTTTTCTAATAAATAATAATAATAAATTTAAATTTCATTATGTATATATCTGAAAAGCCAATAGCAGACTGAAACTGTTTAAAATCAAGATTATACTTTTGGCAATATTTCCCAGCTCTAGTCAAAATACACTTGATTGGCAAACCATTTGCACTGAATATCTGATTTCTTAATTAATTAATTAATTTATTTTAATTTTTTTGCAGTTTTACCTGGCTGTCTGCGCAGGTGCACAGCAACATGATTTTGCACTTTTCAGGACGCATTGCTGAAAGCTTTGATCGGGAATTCCGTTGCCTCTATGCAGACTCTCAAATCATTGAGCAGTTCCATAATCCGGATGAGGAAGGTCTTCCATACTACAGTTACAACACGGGGCCCAACATGGACTTTTTTCACGACAGAGGAACTAAAGAAAGGGAGAGGGTTTGCTCAGAAAACTCCAGTAGCCAGTCCAGCAACAGTGTCTCCAGCATTAAAGCAGCTCCAAACTTAACTCCTCAGGTCTACAAGGTCACCCAGGAAAAGAAGGATGCTGGCACAATTAAGAGTTCAGAGAAGCAGGGTGTTTCAAATCCAGGAATTCATATGCCTCAAGGAAGTTACATTGGCAGAGGATCCCACAATGATTCCCTACAGAATCCAGCATTGGAATGTTCAACGTCTGGAGCAGAATGGGCCAAAGCAGGAGGTTTCCAAACTAGTCTTTCAGGCCCAACATCCAGATTTCAAGCCCTGGATCTCCATGACCAGAAGAACTTCCACATTTCTGCCAAATCACAACCAAATCCTTTAGTGGAGAGCAAAACACCAAAAGTACGCAGTCCTACCAATCCTTTTTTTAACAAATTCACTGACCTATTCTCCTCTTCAGTCAAAGAAAAGGATCCCTATGTGTTATATAAACCCCCTCAGTATAGTACAGCTTTTGGGGGTCCAGATCTCTCACAAAATGAGCCTGAAAGTAGTCAAAGTCCTCCTCCACCAGGACCTTTGCCCAAGGAACGAGTGGGCCATGATGTCAAAATCACCCGTGGGGATGGGAAACGCATGACATTGGGACACAGCAAATTGGACCTGGTCAACCAGTACAACAAGATGAAATCAAAGCAGATCTATAGCCGATTTGAACTGAAAAACAATTGACATTAATTATGGTGTCATTTACTTGACATAGGTTTTATTCTGATACCTTTTGGGCAAAACATATTTTTCTCCAGTCATAGATCCTAGCGTACTGTGTGTGTTTTTGTACACTCCAGAAAGAAAAAAAAAGCTCCTTGTTGGTAGCCTGTAAACTTTAACAGTTTTCTTATTACCAGGTTTACGATTTACACTTAATGCTGTATAATTAAGTGACCTGTGCATGTGTGTGTGTGTGTGTGTGTGTATACTGTATATGTATGTATGTAAAAGAGGCTGGTGTATGGCATTACTTAAGTGGTAGGTTTTCTGACATTCAGGTGCTGTTCTATTACTACTTTCTGTATTTCTTGTGGCAAGCACAGATGATGGTAGAAAAATATAAAAAGTATTAGCTTTGTAACTAATCTTTTAAAGAAAGGTATTTTAAGTCAAGCAGTACTTTCTTTTACTTGGAAGATTTAATTCCCAATTTTTAGTCTTCCAGATGTTAATGCGTGTTTACAGAATACTAACCATCCAGAAGTTTGTCCTGCATCTGCATGATTTATGCTTCTGCCACATAATTGTATATTTGAGAAACTCATGAATGAAAATGTGTTTCATATAGTTTATATGAAAGCGGATGGTAAATTAATATCTATACTGCGTACAGACATGGTGGCCCATAGGTCTGGATCCATAGGCAGAAATTAAACAGTATAAATTATAACAAATGCTCTATACTGACTTTACAGCACTCAGAGTATATATACTCTGTACAAGAACCTTGAACATTTCATGATTTCCTTTTGTAGAGTGATGATCTTAATCAGTTCTGATAGCCTAGTGACTTCTGTTTTGTTAGTTTTAAAAGCAAGAAAAATATCAAATTGAATCTAAAGAAATATGTCTATGTATGCAGACTTTTGGGGCACCCTGTAGATCAATAAACGTGTGTGTAAATTACTTGGTTATTTATGTGAGGATGAACAGTTTAATAAAAAAAAAAATTTAATAGGACATCCAATCACTTAATAACTTTATTTCATTGTGAAGACATAATGTGTATTGTGACTCATTTGACAGTTAAATAACAGTTCAAAAGCTAATTTCACTCAGCATGTTCAATATGCTGATAGTGTGTCTATGCCGGAAGTGAGTCAGCAGGAAGATGTCAACTACCATTGTTTTGTTTGATCTCGATCATGGCCTAGGTAGAGTTTCTAAATCTTGGTTAAAAAAAAACAGACCACTACAAAATATTATACTGACTGTTAGTCACAGAAACAAAGAATTCTAATAAATCCTAATACAGATTTCACAACAGACAGAAACCCATTTCATCATACTTGGCAAGCTCTACAGGGTCTATTTGCGTACTGGGCGGTCACTCATAACATTAAAACCACTGGTGGGTGACCTGACTAACATTTATTATCTTGTTACAGTGGAACCTGTTAAGTACCAGGATATATTAGGCAGCAAGTGAACAGTCTGTTCTTAAAATTGATGCGCTGGAAACAGGAAAAATGGGGTCTGATGATCTAAGACAATTTGACTACTGCCAGATTGCGGTGGCTGAACGACTGGATCCGAATTTCCAACATGGTCTTTTAGAGTGTTCCTGCTATGCAAAGTTTAGTACTTAGCAAAAGGACAAGCAGAGAATTGACAATGTGGCATTAAGAGATTGATGAACGGGGAAGCCAGTCCTTTTGGTCCATAAGAAACGAGCTACAGCACATTTACATTACATTTATTGTAGGCATTTTGCAGACACGCTTATCCAGCAAACTGCAGAAAAGGTTAATGCTTGCTATAATAGAAAGGGGTCAGAACATACCTTTGCTGTGTAATGGGCTGTGTAGCTGCAGACAAGTCAGATTATCCATGGGAACGAATGCAAGACTATGGAGCAACAGACCAGCAGAACATGGGGCTGTGTTGTTAAACAAATTATGTTATATTTGTTTAATATCATGAGGACAGCCAAGTGAATGTGTATTACTACATACCTGAGGAAGATATTGTACCAGGATGCACTATGAGAATAAGCAAACAATGCAATGGCAATGTTCAAATACATGGACTCTTAGTGGTGGCAGAGGAAAGCATCGTCTCCCTCCACTCTCACATCAATTAAAGCAGCACAAGCTATTCATTTGTGCATTACTCATCTCTCTAATGGTGCAACTGTAGCAGTTCAAAAAAATTGTCACATGTTGACAGCATGTGATAGCTTCTGCTTTCCCTGGTAAGTTTTATTTATTTAATAGTTCATGTTTTATTATAAACATAATATATTCTTAAAGTTTTTTAGAAAAATAAATGCTTGTGTATGCTGTGAATTAAAGTTAGTAGAAAATCATTTTTAAAATAGTCAAAATCTGTAGCATGCACAAACAAGTCTGATCCATGGAAGCCGGATCTCACAATTTACAGGCTTTTAAGGATCTGCCGCCAACATCTTTGAGCCAGATACCACAGCAGACCTTCAAAGATCTTGTAGATTCCATGCGTTAAAAGCTGCTTTGTTGCAAAAGGGGAACGTACACAAGTCTCAAGTTATGACTGGTAGTTTGAACTATACGTTTCTGGAGATGGAATTTGTGACTGTAGAGGTTAATATGCTATTGACACATGCATTGGTGGAAAGCATTGTTCTGACATGTGACTTTGCTGAAAGGATTTATATATGAAAAACAAAAATATAATTCTATATAGCTGAGCAGTTTATTAAGAACACCATTCATGCCATTATGTAATAATATCAGCTCAACAATACCAAGAACAATTTATCTTAACACATGTACTGTAGCAACACCAAACATGACATAGCAAAGTCACTGATCTGTGCAAAAGTAGACAGACAGGGTTTAGATAATACTTCTGGTGCTATGTCCATCCAGTCGCGAAACAGGAGGCAGGAGCAAGTAATGCATATAGAGTAAGTGATCTTCCAGAAGCAGAAACATGATGTTAAAGTGGGCTAGGATGAAACACCTGTCCTACCACTGGAAGAGGCACATTAATGGCACTCATTATAGACAAAAGTTATGCTCAAGGACCGAACACCCCCTTCATTAAAAGTTAACATTATGTTCACAACTTTCAACTATATGGCACTGGGATAATGAGTCAGCAACTACATTTTCAGAGCCTTTATTATGCTGAATGCTGAACAGCCTTAAATGCAGCCTTGCAGCTAGCAGACCACTCAAAACGAACTGGCCTAAATAGGAGAATTGTGAGACTTAACACAACATCGCTACAATAGTCAGTGATACCAAGAAACTAAATCAAAGCACCCTTTTTTATGTTGTTTGCGGGAGCATTAATTTCCCTTTGGCATCCTATGTGTAAACTGTACTGAGGTGAGTAATCGTGGAATGATCATAGTCACATTACGGAAAGTTTAGAGTTAAAGAGGCTGTCAGGAGGTGAGCAAACACATGGTCTAAAGTACAAATATGCATATGTCAGTATCTAAAAACAACCATATGGTCAGGTCAAGCTTCCCAATTATCAGTGTCAAGAACTTGGGTAATTAAATTCTAAAACATTGCCGGTGCATTTCTGAGGACACTATATAGGAGGAAACTGTCTTCAGAAATTTCTGATGCGCATTTGTGAGTTGAACTTGCAAATAACCCTTTAAAAGATCTTGCTTTGTAACAAACTTTGCACTACCTACTGTATATGGTTATCACAATCTTCTATTCTTGGAAGGAGAAAAAAGTTGTGTTAAAAACCTGACTTTATTGATAATCTGTGCAAAAAAAAAAGGATCTTTTGTCAGGTTTAGGAACTAGCAGATAAAGAGAGTACCAATTTGTAGACTTGTTCTGTGGTGGACTGAGAAGTATAATAAAGGACTTGAAATTATTCACATATGCATACCTGAGACATTCTTTTCCTGTTATGAGTATTCACAAGATCGAATAAAAATCTCTCAACTCTAATAGCTAGTAAATTGTTGTAAACTAAGCAGAGAAACAACTGGACCTATTAAGAAAACATTATAACCTTGTGTTTTGATTTTTACGTTTTATTTTGCAAAATGTGCAATCTACAATCGAATATTTCATTAGACTGTCTTTATCGTTGGCTGTGTATAAGATATTTCACTTATTAAAATCTGAAGTTGTATCTACACAAGATATTTTACCTAGAAATGTAAAACGGTTAACAATATTAGAATGAACTTGAATACACAGTACATGGTTCTGTACCACTAGACAAACATGTGTGCTAGCTGTTCTTCGGTACACTGGAAAGTACAAATTATGAAGCAGATTGTATATCACTCACTCACGCATCATCTATACCGCTTAATCCTGTATTCAGGGTCACAGGGGGCCTGGAGCCTATCCCAGGAGACTTAGGGCACATGGCAGGGTACACCCTGGACAGGGTGCCAATCCATCTCAGGGCACAGACACACACACATACACATACACGGGCAATTTGGGAACGCCAATTAGTCTAACCTACATGTCTTTGGACTGTGGGAGGAAACCGGAGTACCCGGAGGAAACCCACCAAGCACCGGGAGAACATGCAAACTCCATGCACACAGAGACGGGAATCGAGCCTGGCCGGGGATCGAACCCAGACCCTGGCAGTGCAAGGCGACAGTGCTAACCACTACACCACCGTGCTGCCTCAGATTGTATATTATTAATGTTATTGCTAATGTTATCTGATACTGGCCACCCGTACTGTGTTTTGGCCACAATATTAGTTTTCTGCTGCATAAACGAGTTCATAGCTTCTGTTCATTTTAAGCTATTACAGATATAAAATAGGCCTAGACAAAGTACATTGCTTTGTGTGTACCTACGTAATTGCTAAAAATGAAACAATTACGATGGTGAAATGAAT
This sequence comes from Clarias macrocephalus, assembly GCA_011419295.1. Classification (NCBI taxonomy): domain Eukaryota; kingdom Metazoa; phylum Chordata; class Actinopteri; order Siluriformes; family Clariidae; genus Clarias; species Clarias macrocephalus. Next base: position 81,502 of record JAAGKR010000647.1, on the reverse strand, counting down.
GTTTATAAACATGACACCTACTTAGATGTACTTACTTTACATTTGTAAAGCACAGTAACTGATTTTTTCTGCCCATTTCAGCGCTGAAGCTATTGAAGGCACAGCATGCCTTATAAAAACAACACCATAGAAGCATTTAAAAATATTGATGTGTGAGAAATCCTGTTAGTTCAGATTCTCCGTGTTACAATCTTGTCATACAGTCTGCGTTAATACATTTCCAGGAATGATTGACATTTTAGTTAGAACACTAGACGTGGATCATGGTCTTTGAATGATTAGTGTTGCTGTTTTAACCTGGTTTCAGTGTTTTGCAATTGCAGTCTAGTTTCCATTCTTTCCAAATAAGCACAACGCTGAGTAAACACATTGATACCATAGTATATTTTTATGCTTTCATGTTTTATGTTGTTCATTTTCTGGTCGTTCCCTTTCATTCTTTTAAAACAGAAATTATTTTAAATATAGGCAAATGTATACAGACCTGGACTAAGGCTATTTAATCTCCACATGTTTTATGAACTGTTAAAAGAATTATAGGCAGAAGGTCCGAAATATATACATATACATATACAGTATACATCCCCTTTTAAGAGAATCTTACATCTCCTAGAAGACTGTCATGGAAGGACTCTGGCCCACACTGGCATTATAAAGCCAGTTAGCATGTGATTGCCTGTTGGAGGAGTGTTTTCTGGCCAGATGAAATAAAAATTTATTGTGTGGCCATAATGATCAGTGCTATGTGAAGAAACAGGGTTAGGCCTTAAGCCTGATGCAAATAAAGGGATTAAAAAAAGGAACAGTACAATTGATAAAATAGATAGCATCAAGAGGCACAGCTCAAATCAAATTTCAAAGCGTACTGTCCCTAATCATGGAAGTAGACTGCATTTATTGTGCAAAGTCTTTAGTGCATCTGGCTCCTCCAAAATCTCACAGCACAGGCCAATCTCATTCTCTGAACTACACAGACGCAGCTAATAAAGTGTTCATGCGAGAGAGTTGTCTTCAATATTTTTTTCCACAGTGTCAGTAAAATGTCATACCTGATGGTTAATGTCCTTGTACTACATTTTGGATGTGACAGACGCAGTAAAGACTTTGCACAATAAATGCGGTACAATTGCTCTCCTCTCCTCACTGCCCTGCTGGCCAACTTTCACATTAGTATGAAACAATCTTACTAATGTGGAAGTTGGCCAGTAGGGCAGTGCGGAGAGAAGAGCAATTGTACCCGGGCACAGTACTAATTAATCATGCCTCATGTGAAAGCAGACCAAGATATCAGTCAGAAGGTAAAACTTGACTGCAACTAGGGCCTCAGGCAGGATAGTGATCTTGAGCATAACTTTGAACTTGTAACAAAACTGCTTCCAGAAAACAAAGTTAAAAATATTGTCATTTGGCCGTCACAAAGTCCTGACCTGAATACCACAGAAAATATGTGGGTTGAACTGAAACAGTATATCTGAGCAAGAACACAAACATGGTAGAGATACACCAGTTCTGTCAGAAAGAATTGACAATACTTGCAGAAAAGTATTGTGAGAACCTTCTGTACAGCAAATGAAAATATGATACAGGGAAGAGAAGTTGAAATAATTGTGTCTTAGGTTCTATTTCATAGTCACCTCTAATGGAATATGAGTAGATTAGAAAATATGAATCATTACAGCATATAGTACCTGAGTAATAAGTCTATCCTAACACAAGTGACACGAAGCAGGACATTTGTGGGAACAGAAAATATGTGTTTTTAAAAAAAATTAGTTTGAATGTCTTTAGTCTACAGTAGGTGCTTGTAAATGTTTGGCCCATACCAAAATAAGCATGTAAAGCATGGATAAAACTAAAATGATTAAAGTTGATTAAGCCAACATGACATTTTTTTTTATTACGTGGAAGTTATCGAGATCCGCATGCCATAGATCCAGTCGCTTTGGTTGTACCTCCCTCAGACGCCTTAAAACCAGGCTGGAGAATTCGCTATACAGAATTCATATTACACATGAAATGTCCAAATAACATTATATATATATGTATGATGGTCAGGTATCCACAAACATTGTAGAAGCATGTTGTACTTCATTCAACAGCGACCACATTATCCTTGTCAGAAGCATGATGGAGCTTTGGGAACACAGGGCACGAGGCAGGAATGTTATAGCCGACCATTGCACAGCGAATATGTTTGTTGTGCCTACTGCATCACTATTAATGTTCAGAGACATAATCAACAATTGCTAGGTCACTATGGACTTAACTTGCAACATATTAGGTTCCATTTAATGATGTTCATATGAAACAGCAGGTAACACTCCTTCATACTGCAAAATAAATAAATAAATAAAGCCACTTTAACATATTTCTGGGAACTAGTTGCATCAAAAAATTTAGTTGGCTTCTTTAAAGTATAGTGAAGTAATTTTTTAGGTTCTCATAACAATCCTGGATGAAATAGAAATAAAAAGCTACGCTTAATTAACTATTTTTTATTAACTATATAATAACTATTCCTTTTTTGTTTGTGTTTAATCATCTAAAAAAACAGAGGAAAACGCATGAATATTGGACTGTAACATCACTTGTATTCCGATTAATGTTTATTCATTTAGCAATTGCTTCAATTTACAACTAATTTCTTAAAGGTAAGGCTAAAAATAGCAGGAAATGGCCTTGACAATACTGACCAGATCCATGGAAGCCTCAGCTTCCAAGCCTCCAATTAAAAGCACTTGAACCTAACTGTAAAATGTCATTGAATAAACATAGCAAAAGGCAAATGTCCCATAAGACCCCATGAGAATCAGCTGCAATCATGTATAAAATCAAGAACATCAGTATTTTATTTAACAACAATTTTACATGTGTAAAAATCCATGGGCAAAAATATTAGAAGGACCCCGTTTCTCTGATGACGCAGCAGCAATGCATGTTTGCACCAGTGCAGTGTTGTAGAACCAGACAATCAGGTCACTTTCTTTTATGATCTTTATACTGGGTGTGACTGAGAGCATGCAGTGAAGAAAAGTAATTCTCGTACAACAATATACTATATATAAAGGTTATTATACAGTTAATATTATAATGCATGTATGATTGCTTTTTATAATAAATATGTGCCATTTTTCTTTTTCAAAAATGGAATAAGCATTATACATTTCTGTATATTAAGTAGGTTCTAATGAACATCTTATTGTAGCCTATCTACAGTATAGCTTCTGTTTTTATAAGTACATAACAGTGGTGTTCAAAGTACCTACAAAAAAACAACAAAAATAAAAGGTTTAAGAAAGACCAACATGTGAACATCCAACAGGGTCATGTCAGAACAAACAATGCGTCACAGCTTGCTGCATATGGGACTGCTTAGCCACAGACTGGCCAGAGTGGCCATACTAACCACTGTCTACTGCCGAAAGTGCTTACAATGGTTATATGGTCATCAGAACTAGACCATTAAACAATGGCGGTAGGTACCTGACGAATCACATTTTCTCTTATTATTCATTATGTGAAGGACCATGTGTGTAAGCACTGGGTAAAAGCCTGGGTAAGAGATGGCATCAGTGTGCAATTTGGGAGGAAGTAAAGCCAGGTGAAGCTAGTGATGCTCTGAGCAATGTTCCGCTGGGAATCCTTGGGTTCTGTCATTGATGTGGATGTTATGTTCAAAAGAATAAAACCTTATTTGCTGCATTTGCCTACATATTTGAGTTTGGATTCAATAAAATTAATAGTCAAGCTATAAAAACTTAATTATATAAGTTGTATTTGAATTTGAACATCGGAACATTATTTTGTTTGTGTCTATCTGTAAATGCAAATGCATTTAGACTGCTGTGTTAAAAATAATGTTTTCATGTTACTAGGTCCAAACTACGTACATTTCTAGAAGTGCCTTAGCAGTGTTGGATCTAATCTAATGATATCTGAAGGTTTTGGCTTCATGTTTTTTCATGTCTTGGTAAGAAATGAAAGTATTGCATGATATTTTCCACGATGCTCTATAGGGTCTGTAGCAAATTTTGAAATCTCTTTATTATTGTAGTTCAAATTAATTTATCATTTAATTCAAAGTTTAAAAAATAAATAAATAAAAAACAAAATTTACTTGCATAAAGCATATTGCATTTACTTGTGCTGTTATGGATTTAAAATATGACTAAATACAGTATATAATCCACTCCTATCCACTTCTTGTGTTTGACTGGAAATACCAGACAGTTCCCGGCTTGTTCATGACGAGTCATGGCAAAGCTCATGGAAAGGCAGATTAATATGGGAATGTGGAAAGCAAGTGCATAAAAAACAGGCTCGCCGTTAAGTGACATCATATTGTTTGTGTCATATGTGTTTGCAAAGCACACTAATAGAAAACTAATAGTACTAGCATACAAATAGTAGCAATGTAGGTTTCACTTGGTTTTCAGTTAAACAGGTTATATTACAGTACAGCAAATACATGGAATAACAATGTAAATATGGCTCAGAAAGGTATCAGACAGCCAACAAAACAGCTTTAATATACCTTGGCAGAGACTCATTTCTGGACTGGAAGGAGGAACATCACGGGAGGGAGGAACACCATTTACCCAAACAAAAGATATTTACTCAATTGGGGTTTTGATGATGGTGGTGCTGAACAGTGTTAGCAAATCAGTAATCTCCCCATAGGTGTTTTTCAGGGTTTTTGAAAGCCAGTGCATGTAATTATTTTCTGATTCAGCAAATCATTTAGTAAACCATCATGTCTTATTAATGTAGGAATTATCATCTGCAAATGGGACACTTCTATGGGCCACTTTTTCTAGGATTAAAGTCATGCATCAGAATAACTCTGATGTGTAGATTTGTATGCAAACACACTTTCACTTTTCATTCATTCATTCATTCATTTATCTTCTATATCGCTTATCCCATATACGGTCGCTGGAGGCGTGGATCCTTTCAGAGGAGACTTCAGGCACAAGGTGAGGTACACTCTTCACAGGGGCCCAATCCATTGCAAAGCACACACAGACAAAAGCAATTTGGAAATGGCAATGAGCATGCCTTGGGAGGAAACTGGAGCACCTGGAGGAAACCCACCAAGCACGGGAGAACATGCAAATCCCTCACACACATGCAGGAATCAAACCCTCCACCCTGGAGGTGTGAGGCCACAGTGCTAACCATTACAGCAGCATGCCACCTTACTTACATTTATTAGCCCATTTTTCCTGGTGCCTTTCCCAGGAACTCTGGCATGATGTGGAAGTACACATTGAAGGAGCTGGTCCATTGCAGCCAATCATGCGCATAGCTTTACACACACACACACACACACACACACACACACACACACACACACACACACAATTTATCCTAACCAATCCATGTACATGTTTTTTGGTGGTTGGAGGAAACTGTACATACTGGAGTAAATTTGCACTGACATGTCGAGGACATGTACAGAAACTCAGAGACAGAAACTCTAGCTCAGGATCAAATTGGGAACTCTATGGCTGTGAGAACGATTGTACTGAGACTTTCACCTATATGCAAACAATGCCATCAATTTCCTCCTCCCACAGCATTAGAGAGCCACTGCAGAGCTTTTAAATGAAGACGCATAATCGGTCTTAAACCAGCCCTAACATGTGCATGTTACACACCTCCCCATATCATACCTTTTTGTTCTTGTCTTTTTCCCAGGAATTTTACAGTGTAGATTTAAGTGTCCCTCCAGGGGTTTTAGTTAAACCTTCTTACTTCTCTAGTGCAACTAACATTTTAGACATAATTTTAAAGTATTCTAAACATATGGTTGGTTTTTTGACAAACATTTTTTTTAAACAAATCTACACACTGATTTATGACCATAACCATGTCCAAAACCATTCCTAACTGATGATGTACAGAGCTGTAGAAGGCCGATTCTGCAACACTGCTTGCTGAGGTTCACAAAAGCTAGCACAAAACAATGTCTATGCGTTATGAAGGACCTGGCACCAGCAAGTCGTCCAACCCTGCACACACTCCACACTAACACACTGGGCCCACCCACAAATATTTTTTGTACTGACACCTGAAACCCAGTTTGTCACAAAAATTGGTGAGTGGATTTATAAGAAAGGATGCAGGCGTATTGGACCCAAAAGCAAGACACGACAGAGAGTCAGAGAGAGATCAGACGGAGAAACTCTTAATAAAAGTTGAGGTTGAATACAAGTGATGATGATGTTTGAACAGAGGCAGGGAGTTGAGGGAGCTGGGGGGGGGGGGGGGTGCATTAACTGTCGTTTAGGTGCTTGCTGGTGGATTCCACACAGGAGAATCTTTCAAGTTGGAGAGTAAACTGCAACAGGGAGCTGGGGATGGAGGTAAGCGGCACACTAATCCTGAGGAGCTGTGTGCTTTTTACAGAGATCACAGTGGATGTTCTAAAACTTGAGGCATTGGTGGGGATAACAAGCCTAGGCGTAGGTGCCTGGGCTGAGTGAGTTCTCCTGTAGGGCAATTGGTAGGACAGTTAATGTTCAGGTCATCAACCACTTAGGAAGAGAGATCCGTATCACCTTCACCCCGAAGGAAAGTGCTGAACAATGGAACAGTTAGGAGGGAGGGATTCGAGCTCTCCAAACGGTTGCAAATGGGCAGGGCATTAAAGAGTTGTGGATTAATTGCTGTATCTCACAGAAGGGGTATGTGTGAAGGCTGCTTTTGACTTACATTAGTTGAAGAAAACTCCTCAACTGGAAGGCCTGAAGGTCAACACGTACAGGACAGTAGGTGAGAGTAGCCCAGTTCGCTAGCGCTAGTCAAAAAAGGTCAGAGTCAGAGTCAGTTATCCAAAGTATCCAAAGTATCCACAGGGGATTTTTTTTAAAGGTGAAACGTTATTGTCACATAGCCTTTCTAGGAAGTTTGTCTTGTCTATAGATCTCATAAAGACTAGATTAAACCTTCCCACCGTATTTTGGCAAAACTTTGTGTTTCAAATTGCAGCAAACAGCACTGTGCTCATTATAGCATTGATAGATACAGTAAAAACCCTTCTGTGGTATACAGTATTGCTTCCAAGAACTTAGACCTATCTGTAATTGTTTAGCTCTTCACTGAGCAAGCCATTTCTATAGCATGAAGTTGGGACTAAATGTGGGGATAAAGGTGTTTTGTGTTCAGCAAAATGTATCATGAAAGATAAAGTGTATGCACTGTTGATAAAGTGTATAGAGCTCCATCAAGAACTAGTGTAGAAGCACTTTCTGCTACTCTCTTTGAAGTTTTTGGACTAAATAGAATATCACACTGAATAAGCAATAAAAAGAGAATGTTGAAAAATGAATAAACTGTATGTAAGACCTGAAAGCTAGTAACTAATGGAATAAGAAACTTCACCTGTCCTGGAGAGGATATATAAAATTACTTATCTGCAAATCTACTGTTTGGGTAGGTTACATTTTACTGGATCAGATATGGCACCCTCTTTCAGCGCTTGACCAGTCCTATACCATAGTTCTTAAAAATGGCAGCAATGGACTGCAGGCTTCTTTTTTCTTTTTTTTTTTTAGGGTGATGATGTTCAAATACGACATGTATGTAACAAACCTATGTGGAATATTGTAGTATGGTGTGAGATGCATGTGCTATGTGTGTAACACTGATTTTGAACAGTGTACAGTATACCTGTACTATTATACGGAGCTGTCATCATGTGCTAAAGTAAAACTAAAAGTGATAGAGGAGGTATATGATGATGCTTCTGAAGTTCTTTTCATTGCTTATGATGTGTCTTCAACAATCTTTCTAATTTGTTCTAATTGTTATTTCTAATCTTTCTAAATCTTTCAATCTATCTAATTTGTTGCTAACTCTAAGCATGATTTTACTGTTTTCCCTTATTTTCTAGAAAACTTATCCTGAACAGGGTCACGGGAGACCTGGAGCCTATCCAATGGGACGCGAGGCACGGGCACACAGGCGTACACTCACTCACAACAAACAATTTAAAAATTCCATTTAGCCTACCCTGCATGACACCCACCAAACATGGGGGAAAGATGCAAACTCCACACACACAGACTGGAGGCAGGAATTGAAGCCCAACCATGTAAGTGCAAGCCCACAGCTCTAATCACTACACCACCATGCCGCATTGGCTATAGATAGAGAGAAAGAGAGAGACTATTTTATCCATTGTGCCAAAACTCACTCACTCACTCATCATCATCTAATCCTGTATATAGGGTCACGGGGGGCCTGGAGCCTATACCAGGAGACTTCGGGCACATGGCAGGGTACACACAAAATTGGCACAGGGTGCCAATCCATCACAGGGCACACACATACACACAGTCACCCAGTCATTCACACAATTTGGGAACGCCAATTAGCCTAACCTACATGTCTTTGGACTGTGGGAGGAAACCCACCAAGCACGGAGAGAACATGCAAACTCCATGCACACAGAGACGAGAATCGAGCCTGGCCGGGGATCGAACCCAGACCCTGGCGGTGCAAGGCAACAATGCTAACCACTACACCACCGTGCCGCCTGTGCCAAAACTGTAGGAGATTAAATTATATATATATTTTTAGTTATTTTATTTAAACCATTTTGAAAAATTTCTTTGCCATTTGTTCTTTTCAGCACATTTGTGGCTCAAAGAAAACATGCACATATTGTAATATTCATCAGTTTGCAATACTTCATTTGAAAAAAAAAAAATTTCTCCCCCCAAAAATGGGTACCACTGGGTATTCTGGTTTCCTCCCACTTTCCAAAGACGTGCAGATTAGGTTAATTGGCATTCCTAAATCGCCCATAGTAAATGAGCGTATGAGTGTATGTATGTGTCCTAAAAATAGATTTTCACCCTATCCAGGGTGTACCCCGCCTTGTGCCCACAGGATAAAACAGTATAGACGATGAGCGAGTGAGTAAGTGAGTAATCTAAAAAGGAAAACATTTTACATTACACAAGCTAATCGCAGCCGCTATCTACTGCATTGCAATGAGCTAATTTAGAAATTTACTAGCTAGATTGTAGATGTGATAGATGTGATTGCACACTGTGTTACATATATATAGTTAATTTGCACAGGGTATACCAGAACTTACTAATGCAGTGCTAATAACAAGAAAACAAGTGACAACTTTTTGTCATTGAACGTTTTGACCCAGAGATTCAAAATGTTATAAACCAGCTGACAACTGAACGGAACTGATAACATTTGGAGCTTGTTATTTTCATAGGTAGTATCGAAAAGTAATCTTTATAACAGAAAGAAACTTATGTGGCTCATGACAGAAAAAATATGGTGAAGCCACAGTGTCCCCATCTGGACAAAAATGAATATTGCATTTTCTTTTTGAACATAGCAGTGGAACTTGACTATTGTGTCTTTATTATATGAATCATTTTCTTTATTTTTTCCATAATTTTTTTTGTGATTAAACACTAATGATAGCTAATCCAATGCAGTAGACTCATTAGAAACTCACATGGCAGACCGACATGAGAGAATTGTACAGTATGTACTGTGCATGTTCTGAGCAGGTCATTATATTTAGTCACAAGTTGTTGTGAATTCATGTCTTAATGAACATAACAAGAAAGTAAATTATATAAGCTGCATAAGTGCATAGAACGTTCTAAACTGTAATGATGCTTATTTTGCAGTAGAACAAAGAAATTATAGTTTCCTTTGTTTTCCATCTCGCAGAAGCATCTCCATGTGTCATCTACATACAGTATTAGGACCTTGTTTCTGATACAATAACCTCAGTGTGCAAATGATTAGAGCTTGGACTCAACTTTCTTCATGTTTTAAAACCAAAGTACGAATTCTAGATCTCCACCTGTACAAGAGCCTTTTAGCCACTTACTGTGCCTTTTCCACGCTGTAAAAAATTGCTGTTAAAAACAGCCACAATCTGACAGTAATGTACTGTTTTTCATTAAAGCAGTAATGTGCTGTAGAAAACAATGTATTCTGGGAAATATTTTGCACTTTTCAACAGTAGTCTTCTGTATTTATTTCATATGGTAATCTTCTGTATTTTGCAATGCCACAAGGGTCTAGTCCTATTTGCTAATGTTTTAAATAACGGTACATTTCAGTATGTTTTGTAAACTGATTGGAGTGTATAAGTGCAAAGCTGATCGAATCTCATTACTGTTCTATCGAAGTAATTTGTTTTTTGTTATTATTTTAAACATAACATCATTTTCAGTCAAGTATACGTGAACTTGCTGCAAATTATTATGCAAGTTATTACTTATTTATATAGCTTTAATTCTGAAGAGGACGCACGAGGAAGTCCTTCATCTTCAACTCTGCGATTATTGACACCTGCACCAAAGAAACTGAACAGAAATTTAAACCTTTTTCTTAATTTTCTTGACAGTGTTTTATTCATAAAGGTTGTATTACCAGAAGCAATGCATGAAGTTCGTGCTTAGCAAGCTGTCAAGTTTGTGAACATGTGTTTAGAACTTACTTCAGTGCTGACACGTGAGTAACCTGAGTATTTATATTTTCATGGATTTTGCTCTCACCAAACCTTATTACATTGTTTTAAAATGTCTTATGAAAGTTAAATAGTGTTAATTGTTTCATTATTAACCGTCACTATTAACTGAGATCATTTCGGTGGCTTATGTTTAAAATGTGAGAGAGCTGATAGTTTTTGTGTTTGTTTGTTTGTTTTTTTTGTTTGTTTGTTTTTTTTTTTTAAGTTTTTGAAGTTTAGATGCAAAGATTTGTAAAGGTGGTGTAAAAAAAACTGCTAATTACAACAGTGTTTTCATCCCAAAATCCCAGGAGTTATTATGGCCTTGAATGTAACTTTTCTTAGAATTGATCAAATATTGCATGTGTGACGGTCTTGCCTGGGCGGCCTCTTTACTGCACTGCACAATGAGGAGAACATGTGGGAATAAGGATTTTCTTGCATGAGAAATGAGTCAGTTCCACAGCGTGTCTCATCAGCTCTGCCTTTTTATTAAAAACAGTATTATTATTTTATAATCTTTATCAAATGAAATCTTTTAGCTTTGTGATTGCATAGTGGAGGTTCTTTTTTTTAAATGAACAGTTAACAATGTTTTAAATAAACATTGTCAATGCATTACTCACAGAACAATTAAAACAACATTTTCTGTAACATACCTGCACAATGAGGATATAATGTGGAAACAAAGATTTTGTTGCATGAGAAATGAATCAGCTCATAAAACACAAGATAACACAAAATAACTACATGTCAAAATTAAAAGTCAAAATAACGCAATATAAAATGACACATTCGACACCAAACGAGTAATAACAGTTACCCAACAAGTTCACAAAAAATTGTTATGTATATGTTTATATATATTTACTGTATATAACTTTAAACATGCCACAGCGTGTCTCATCAGCTCTGCTGTGGGCGGTCCTTATTCCACCGATCAAATACCATCACAGCTCAACAGATGGCGCTGTCCCCATTTATGCATTAATGTAACCTTTTTACACTCTGTAACACATGTTAATAAGTTATTTATTATCATTATTTCTGCTGATCAGGTACTATAGAGTTAATCATATAGTTAATGATTTTTAATTATACTTTATCTCCCCTTGGGCTAACCTTAAAATTTCATAAATGTTGTTAAGCAAACTTTGTTAATGCTAGGAATGAGTTGAGTTGAGTTGAGAGATGTTTTTGTTAGATAACGCTGTGACAAACTGCTTTTTTGCAGTGGTACTCTGGAATAAACCTGGAGAGAAACACTGAGCCAAGGGTTGATTACAGGTACAGTTCATGTGTCCCCTCACAGGACCCGTAGAATGTAAATACCAAAATGTTACTTGTACTGTACTGTTTTGTTTTTACTCTTATTTTTATTATTACTTAAAGTTCTTACAATTTAAAATGCTTGTAATGTTTTAACAAGTAGTCTCTGATATGCAATTAGAATTATTTATGGCTATTGTTTTTACTTTTTTTTTATTTAAATTTTTTGTTACCTAAAATTTTTCTGTGGTTTGTTTCTTGGGTCATTTTTTGACTTAACTTTTCAAGTAAATTTTTTAAAAAAGTTTTTGATTTATATCCTTTCTGATGTGTTTATTGTATATTTTATAGATGTTTACAGAGGAATACTTTTCTACTTTTATTTGGAATTTTTACTATAATAAGATTTATATTGTAGATTTTTTAGACCTAAGGTTATTTAATTATCCATTATACCTTTGTTTAATAAACAGAGAAAATAAAAGTTAAACTGAAATAATCAGTTATGCATTTCATTTTTACAGAAAATTGCAGTAAAATAAATACTGGATGTATACTATATAATTACAGAAGATTGCTGGTGTCTGTGCTGCCAATAACTTACTGTTATTTATCAGAAATTTTATGGAAGTTTATGCCTAAGTTAACCTGTTTCTATAACGTTTTTGCATTCATTCATCTTCTATACTTTCTATACTTCTATCCTTTACAGGGTTGCTGGGGGCCTGGAGCCTCTCCCAGGAGACACACACACAAACACTACAGGCAATTTGGGAATGACAAATAGCCTAATTTGCATGTCTTTCGACAGTGGGAGGAAACCAGAGTATGTCGACACCAAGCATGTCAGGTATTATAGATATGCATTATAGATTAATAATAGATTAATAAAAATATTCATACTTGTTTCATACTTGGGCACATTGACTCCTTTTTTTTTTTCCAGAAAGAGTATGGTACTTTAAAGTTCATTACCTCAGACCAAAGACTGTTTTATTGAATTTTAATTAAATAAAAATTATCCAACCATATTGGTTGTATGCTATAGCCATGTGAGCCTGAATGCTCATGTTCCTTCTGCCAAATGGCAGGTGGGGGAAATGTTTGCGTGAGGGTTGCATGGGGTCATGCAGAATGCTGATGACTTTGTCGATGTAGCCTGTTCAGTAAACGTCTGTGATGAGGGGAAAGAGATTCCAAGATGATCATATTAAAATTAAAATTAATAATAATAATAATAATAATAATAATAATAATAAAAGGTGTACAGTGTGTAGTGCTTTATGTTAAACATTCTAATAGTTTTGGAATTTTAAATGTGTATCGTTCACTATTTTACATAAAAATACGCCAACACAGTCAGATTGTCTATCTTCTTCTAATTAACTGAATTAATAATATAAAAGTTATACAGTTCTTATTAATTAAATGTAAAAAATATATATATAAAAGAATTATATTGGCTACTATGTAACTGCTAAGTGCTTATGTTTAAAACGATGCACAATGTTGCCGCTGTCTGTTTTGACAGCGCGAGTTCACGCGCCCCGGTCCACGCGCGCGCGCCCTTTGTAAGAATCCGCACATGCGCAATGATTTCACCGAGTTTGACGGTCGGTTTGGTCGTTAGAAATAGACAACACAAAAGCTATTTTATTTATTTATATATTCATTTGACAGTATAAACAAGAAAAACTGCTTTCTCGGCTGCTGAAGATTTGGAGGGGTAATTTTTTTTGGGGGGGGGAGAGTCATGGCGGTGGTGGAAGCGAAGGGGAAAAGGATTGGGCTCCCTGGTTTATGTTGGAAAACCTGCTACTTTCACGTCGTGTTTTGGGTCGTGTCTGTGTGTGGAGAAGAGAAGAGCTTCGTGGTGGAGGTAGGTGGCCGAATGAACGCACTGCGCTGTCCATGTCTCTACCGAGCATCGCCCGCTCTGCTCATCCTGGACGGTATTTAATAGAAGAATAAAAGAGGATAAACAAATAAATAAATACAATCTAACACTTTCACACGAATAAATAATGTAAAAAAGAAATGAATCCCTCTTAACCTGCTATCAGTTTCTTGGCAACCATTTGTAAATAACAGAATTAAAACGTTTTTTTTTTTTTTAACATAAAAAAATAATTATTCTTTAACAAGCTGACCCACGGGCTTGGGGTACCATTACTCGACCGAACTAATTAAGGTTATTTATAATTTACTATAAACAACAGCTGAATCCGCCATCGCCAACGACTGCATTTACGGTATACAGGAGAGACAGACTTCTTCATGTGTCATTTCACCGCACACTCACCGGTCAATGATCGTGTACATAATATTTATATTTTTGCTGTCGTGGACTACTAACCCGTTATATATCACTTCCGTATTCTAGTATTCCGTATTCAGTCTCCATTGCCTGCTGAATTCACATCAATTGAAGGAAGTGTGTTTACGTTTAGGCCATTAGCAAACAGCATCCTCATTATTTTTATTGCTTATATTATGTAGTAACTTCGGTCCCTTTTATTGGTAAACAGGCATCCGAGTGTGTATTTCCCTTTATGAAAAACAAAAGCTATATTCTTTTGTCCTTAATAGTTCCAAATATATCCTCCTAATGTATGCCGATGCTGTGGCTTAAATGGAGCTTGGCTACATTCCAAATTGTACTAAGATATGTCAAAGTAATGCTTCAGATATCTGTTTTCACAGGATTTGGTAGTTTTACCTTGCAGTCTTCACTGCATATATGGGTGAAACAAACCAGTGTTTCGGTATTTGTGGGCAAGTGATGGTGTGGCATTTCAGTATCTGGGTGAGCAATAGCTTGGAGCTGCTGTTATTTATACATTACAGAAGATGAGATGCCATATTGTTGAGTTAATAATGTTCATTTATTTTATTTTATTTTATTTTATTTGCTTGTATCTTCATCTATGTGCTATTATGGAAGAGATTGAAATGGTTGTTAATGTTTAAATTATTATTAACCTGTCATTAAAAAATAGACAGTTTGTAAATGGGTTAGGCATGCTTTATAAGCCATGTGATTAACTTGCAAAACATCTGACAAATAATGAAACTGCTGTCTGATACTGAATAATGATGCGTTTGTTGGTTCTTTTGTGTTAGGTGTGGTGATTAGAATGTTTAATTCGATAAAGTTTTATTTATATAGCGTTTTTAACAATGGTCATTGTCACAAAGCAATTTTACAGAATAATGTATAAAAACAAAATATGTATAAATCTAAATGATCAGTTTGTCCCTGATGAGCAAGCCGAGGGAGACGGTGGCAAGGGAAAACACAATGGCGTGGTAATAGGAAGAAACCTTGAAAGGAACCAGACTCAACAGGGAACGCATCTTCATTTGTGTGTTGTCGGATGTGATGAACTTTAGGCTGGAGGGAAATGCAGGTTTGTTCCAAAAAGCAGATAATCCAAAAAAAAAGTTTCAAATTGGCAGAGACATTAAACAGGTAAAATCAGATAATCAGCAGACAGACTTGACTAGAACAAACATGAAAAGGAAAGTATCAAATAAACAGAGAAATACCCAGAGCACTCAAGAACAAAAGACAAAAGTAATCATAAAGAGTACAGACTAAGAGCAAATCTTTGCAAGGAGTGGTTAAGTGTCTAGGTTATTTATAAAAATAAAAATGAATAAAAATGTGTAAGTCCAGTGAAATTGAGTTTGTGGCTGCATCAAGTGATGTGATTTGTAATCCATGCTGCTGCTAGAATGAAGGTGTGTTTGTAAATGTAGAGTTGGTCCCCCAATATTAGTAATTTAAGTAATTTAGTAAAATTCAGCCCTGATTCCATATTCTGACAAATCCACTTTAATGATGAAATATTAGGATCATGGTGTTTTAAATTAGGGGCACTCCTTCATATTTAGGAAGCTTGGTCAGCAGAATTTGTTCCACAAGAAGTTATGTGCAGCTTTTGTGAGAAGGTAGGTGAATGGAATGGTAATGGAGCTGAGCTTGCAGATGAATAGTTGGAGAATCCCAGAACCTTTTGCTTTTTCCTTTACTGCCTCCTTGCTGATTATGTGTCCCAGCAATGCAACCTGGGGCACATGGTACATAAAATCAGCTGCAAACTGTGCCTTTAAATTCTTGACCTTCTGTGAGTTTCCCATATACAGTATATACATTATTCTTAATCAAGCATAATATTGGTAGATGTAGTGCTGCCCCAGTGCACCACAACAATGCTCTACCTCTTTTTTTCTCCAAGTGAGGAAAAAGAGCTTAAGATCTGTATACAAATTTTATGTCATGGAAGAGAACTAAATAAAATAATAGAAGTTGTAGTAGTAATAATGTAATAATGATTGATTCACAACTTCAACTTCTGTAACTAGCAACCAATTCAAGAACCAACAGCAATAAAAACAAAGAAAATTTGAGCTCAACCTGTTTACAAAATCCATCTATCTTTCCTTTTGAGACAAAAGGGCAATTACATGACACAGGTGATCCTTGGTTTCAGCATGTTCTTTTATTTCAGAAACTGTTGATCTTTGGGGAATACCTTCAACAAGAATCTCTGAAGTTTAATAAAAATAAATAAATAAATCCACAATTAACAAAAACCCTAAACAATAAAACTAGAGATACTACTGTAAATAAGCTCTTCTTTTATGATAAATAAAACGGACGTTTCTGATGAAAGCATATTGGCATGCAACTCTAGTAAAAGTATATTCCCACTAATGATACATTAAAATATGATTGGCTATTTCGTTAATCCACCCTAATTCATACTATCATTAAATTACACTGAGAAGCTGTGAGTTTAAATTCAGTACATGAGGGATAAAGTCTCTAGTATCTAGTAGGCACATAGCAACAGCAGAGAAACAAAAATCTAATTGGCTGAATTTATTCTCGCTCCACCGGGTCCTAAAGACACAGATGTGGCTTTGGAAAAAGGTTTGTAGGAATAAGCATGTTTGTAAGTATTACAACTCTCTCTCTCTCTCTCTCTCTCTCTCTCTCTCTCTCTACCTCTCTCTCTTTTTCTCCCTCTCTTTCTTATATACATACACACACACACACACACACACACACACACACAGTCCTATGCAAAAGTTTGGGCACCCCTTGATAAATGACAGATTTTTTTTTTGAAAAGATGTTAACACAGTCTCTCTTGGAAATGGAAAAAATGCACAATATTTTCAGCACACATTGGTGCACAGTTACTTTTTATGTCATAAATTGAACAAAGATAAAAAATAAAAACATTATTGTGCACTGTGCAAACGTTTGGGCAGCCTAGATAATCAGTACTTAGTAACACCTCCTCTGGCAGATATCATAGTTTGCCAACGGTGCACCACCACTCCTGTGTCTGCTAAATCTTCCTGCAGGTTTTTTGCAGTCAAACCAGCATACGAGCAGTTCTCTCCAAGAGTTTTTTTGGTCTTCCAGATCTTATCTTGACCTCCACAGTTCCCCTCAATTAATTATCTCTTAATTATCTGTATAACATTTCTCCCTGTGGAAACTGCACAGTCTTCTTGTAGCCTTCTCCTGCATTGTGGCATCAATAACATTCATTTTCAGAGTCGTATACAGCTACTTATATATAAATTCAAATTCATAAATTCAAATGGCCTGATTACAGCAGTTTCAAATGTTTTTAATCTCTTGATGAGAAACATCTTCAGTGCTTAGTAAAGCTCTTTTAGCTATTATGACCTGCTGCAGAACTGAAAAGGTATCCCCAAGTGCAATTGCCAAAACCATCAAACACTATGATGAAACTGTCTCGTCCCAGAAAAGGAAAACCAAGAGCTACTGT
The DNA here is from genome assembly GCA_011419295.1 of Clarias macrocephalus. Taxonomy (NCBI): domain Eukaryota; kingdom Metazoa; phylum Chordata; class Actinopteri; order Siluriformes; family Clariidae; genus Clarias; species Clarias macrocephalus. The sequence continues at coordinate 63,916 of JAAGKR010000647.1, read as the reverse complement.
ACCTCTGCTGCAGAGGATAAGTTTATTAGAATGGCAAATCCTTGAAACTGCTAGGTTGCCGCACCAAGATTAGAGCCCACATGAATGCTTTTCTAAATTCAAGTGGAAAATTTTTTTTTGAATGTTAAGAGGAGACTGTGTAATTCAGGTGTTTATGTTTAAATTGCTGAAATCATTATTTCAGAAGAACAACAAGCAACAAACAAGAAGAAATGAACAACAGATCAGTGGACTATTGTCCTTTGGTCTGATGACTCTACATTTGAAAATATTTGGTTCTACAGCTATATTTTTGTTAGAGGTAGAGAGGGTGAACAGACAGTTTCTGAATGTGTGGTTCCCACTGTGAAGCATAGTGGAGGAGGTGTGATGGTGTGGGTTGCTTTGCTTGTGGCACCATTGGTGACTTGCTCAATATTGAGGACTCACTTAAAAATCATGTTCACCACAGCATTAATCGTAAAAACAGCAACATGTCATCCGATCTGTTTTGCACTCAATGGAACCTTCCTTTGTTTTCCAACACGACAATGGCCCCAAATACACCTCTAGGTTATTTAAGAGATATTTGTCAAAGAAGAAGAGTGGTTGAGTGCTGCATCAGATGACCTGGCCTCCATAATCATGAGATTTAAATCCAGTTAAGATGGTATGGGATGGGTTGGACCCAAGAGGGAAGGAAAAGCAGCCAACAATATTTAACATCTCTGGAAACTCCTTCAAGATTATTGGGGGAAAAAATTCCAGGTTACTACTTCATGAGGCTGACTGAGAGAATGAGTGTGCAAAGCTGTAATCAAAGCAAAATGTGGCTACTTTGAAGAATAAAAAATATAAAATATATTATATTTATGACATTTTTGATGACTACGTAATTCTATATTTGTTCTGACATAATTTCAATAATTTTTTTATTTGTTTTGTTTTTATATATATAAAAGAACAATGCTGTATGCAATAATCTCCCTTAAAAATTTGATGTTAAGATGTGTCTGCTACTTGTGCTTTGTAAAGCATTCATAAAGACTCTAATCTGATGTGCTGTTAATGGTTTATTTTTGAGGCTGGTAACTCTACATTAACTTCTCCTCTGTAGCAGAGGTAAGTTTTGGTCTTGCTTTACTGTAATGATCTTCATGAGAGCCAGTTTCATCACTGTGCTTGATGGTTTTGCAAATGCACTTGACATTACTGTTCTTGCAACTGTTCCAGAACAGCTGACCACTTGTGTCTTAAAATAACAACTGACTGTTGTTGTTGTTGTTGTTGTTGTTGTTGTTGTTGTTGTTGTTGTTGTTGTTGTTGATTCTTCCTAATACCATATGTTGTTACTTCCTAATTTCATATGTGTTATTTCATAGTTTTTAAATCTTATGAATAACACTGAAGAGCACCCACAAAATAACAGTATCACCTGAAAGACAGATAGGGCATTAGAGCGCTTATCTAGCATTACACAGTGCTCATAATGGCCAGAGGTGGTGCTAAAATCAAATTTCCACTCGTTGCTCTCAACTATATGTATCAGGTTGTGGGTTCATATGAGATCAAGTTCAGTGAAGATATGCCCCTCTTGGAGCTGTTGAAGGGCTGGTGGAACAAGAGGCAGGATAATTTACTGTAACCTGATTCAGTGTTTGACTGAAGCATGCGACATGGTGTGTAGTCTGTAATGCTGCTTAAAAATGAATTTGGTTTCTTGAGTGCTCTGCTGTAGTGGAACTGGGACATTCTGGGAAGTGGAATTAAAGACAGAGAAAAACATTTTAAGAATTTCATTAATTGTTTATTACCACATATTTGACATTTGAGTAAGCAGTGTAGGAAATATACAGTAGGATGCATTGTAAGAACTATATACAGTATAGTGTATATAATGTGTGTATATACATATGTGCACTAATTATCCCAGAATTTCACAAAAGTTTTCTCAGTTTGTATGTAAAATTCCCACAGATGTTCATAGGAACAGCTGCAGTGGGTTCCAGTACACCTCGGAGACATCATTATTCACAGACGTACAGCCTGTTTTAAAACGGTTGCACCGTTCAGATATTTTACTGCAACTTGGAATCTCTTCACCGTATCGTGCTTGAAGTCTGTAAATGTCAATTGGTTTCATACCTTCATTCACAAGAAAGTCGTGTTTGTCTTAAATGTTTTTTTAAAAATGGGTACAGTTTGATTATATTTTTAAATTATGTCTGTTCTGTGTGTTGGGAGTGTCCATGGAATTTGGTTTACAGTAAATGGGAGAGATTGCACAGATTCATAAGAACACATACTTTTGGTTGTTTTAGGTTGGTTCTGTGACTAAATAATAATAATAATAATAATAATAATAATAATAATAATAATAATATGCATATTGTGTAAGTTCTACATTCTCGCAACGTCATTTCCATATTCTAGCAGATGTAAAATTTTTACGTTTTAAAAGTAGCGATGATTTTGGTTTTACATGACATACAGTATATGAAAAACCAAATGCACAGTATGATGTCTGAAGCTTCAAACTCGAACAGATCCAGGCCACTTGGGTTTTAAGCAAAACTGTGCAAAACGTATGCGACCATCAGAACGCCTTTCTTATTCTTTTTATGACAACTGGCATTCGCTGCATTTACTGCCTCTCAGCTCTTGTGATAGCAGAATAAAGAGGTTCAGGAAGTGTGAGAGAGGGGGAACTGTGCACTACTAGTTAATCGATTGCGAATGGCATTGTTCTCCTGGATAGACTTTTAAAAAAGGTGGGCAAACATTCTAGGGTGACTGTCAATATAATTGGACGGTCTGCCAAAGTATACCCTATGTATGGGAAACTGCTGTGCAGTATATGCACAGAAGGGGAGTTTAATCAGAAATTATTGGAGATTAAAATTAGCTAAATAGCTATGCACAAAAGTGTGGATGCCAAAAGGAAAAATTAAACTTGTGTTTTAAAACATGTAAAGGCAAATCTGGTGCAGGCTAATTATGTGAGGCAGTGTGCATCAATCAGAATTATTCAATTCAAGATTTTGCTGCAACACAATTTTTTTTTTATATAAATAATCATGTACATCAAATATATTATGTATAATGTAGTATGGTATGAGGCCTGTTGACTGTACTGTACATATAAACAGACATGTTTAAAAGTTAGTACCTTTTAAATGTGTAAAAACAATATGATCATTGTGTAAAAATCATTTGAACGTAGCGGCTCACAGTATTAGACAAATACAATTTTGGGTGTGTTTTTTTTTTTTGGCCGCTTCTTTGTTCATGACTAGAAAGACAGCTCCACTTTATTCTCTCATTAAATGTGTCAGAATTGACCCTGCTTCTGCATGTTATATGGCATTACAGTTTAGCAAAAACTTGTAATTTTCCAGAAAAAAAAATGGATTAGAAAATGAAAAAGCAAGTGCAAATCTATGCCTCCTAATAAATGTTATGTGATGGTTTGGTCAAGTTCAACAATAACATAGTGACACCATTGTGGTTATGAGTAGTTGCCATGGAACTGAAGGACTTCTAAGATCCCATGAATGGAGAAGAGGTGATTTCCAGCCCAAAAAAATTATTTACTATTAATTATAATGATTATACATGTAATAGTATATTGCTTATCCAGTAAGCACACCTGCGGGTAATAAAATAGAAATTTTCTTTATCCTTAAACAAGTGTGTGAAAAAGCACATCAGAAAGATGAATATGATATGCTTTAGATATGGGGGGTGTTCAGTTGTACTCTGGGACACTGCCAGGGACTGGTATCTTTACTTGAGAGAGACAGGAATGTACAATTTTAATTAGGATGTAACTCAGCCTGACACATTGATTTTAGCTGTTACACCACCGCCTGGCTTGAGGACATTGTGGTGTGGTCAGATTCTCCCAAAAAGAACATGAAACTGTAACAGGACTCAGAAATTGACTCAGTAAATGCAAAATACTAGATAAAGTCATAGATTTTTTATTGCGAATATTAAATAAGGGAGTAAGGGTAACTTAAAGAAGGGAGACTGAAGATTTGGATTAGTTGTTATAAAAAAAGAATGTTTTGCTGTCTCTTACAGCACAGCTGCTGTATATTCTATGTGCTGGTGAAATACAGTACTATTGGCAGCTTTTAAGGGGGAAAGTTTCTTGCATGTTACTCAATGGAGGCGTTTACATTGTGAATCAATCAACACATCTTAAATTTTACAACAACATAGAGTTGTATGTATTGCAAAGTTTATATATACAATTAAGTATCAATAATAGTATTTTTGAGTCTTAATTTAAAAAGAAATCTAGTGTGATTGTGTTTTTATAATGAGTCATAGCAGCAACTTGGAAGAAGACAGCACTCATCAAATTATTTTACTTATAGCTAATGGCTATATGGTTTGTCAATTAATGGATTATTGGTTCTATTATGGATTATTAAAAGGAATAATAATTTGCTCAGATTATGATTCACAGAATTCTTCTTAGCTGTTAAAATAAGCTTGAGGTTGTTTTAAGCACGTGCTGTCTAACAAGGAAGACAAAGATGAATATACCTCATTCAAATCATGCCTTTTAATTAACTGAAACAAAAGATAAATAAAATGTGATTTTTTTTGTCAAAATCTAAAACTAATCTAAATCACTTAGTAGCAATACAATACAATATAACACATTCTTAAAAAGTAAAGATGGCAGATTGTAATTATGGCAGATAATTTGAAATATTAGGAAAACTAAAAGGAAATCTATGTCTCAATTTGGGGGCCGTATCCTTCAAAGACCGTATTTGTAGACCGATTACATCACAGCTGTCTGATTTTGAAGGCTCCTTCAAATGCGGCTGAGAAATGTGGTTCTACATTATTTCCCATGACAATGAAGGATTGGAACGTGTGGATCCTTTGTGCCCGAATCTATCCAAAGATTCAAGACAGGGAAGAGACGATAGAGCACAAACGCCAAAACAAAATGAGATGGTCTGGTCTAGTGGTTTGCTTTTTGGGGGGGAGTCATCACTTGTTAAAGGAAATTTAGATGGCAATGGTTCACTCTCAGCCTGAGATTAATACCAAAAATTATATTAATATTAAAAAGTAAAATCTAATATATAAATCTTCCTAACTTCTCTCTGGTTCCATGGTGGCATAGTGATTAGCACTGTGGCCTCACATGTCCAGAGTTGAGGGTTTGATACTTGCCTCAGGTCTGTGTGCATGGAGACTTCATATTATCCCCCATGCTTGGTGGGTTTCCCCTGGATATTCCAGTTTCTCTCCACATCTAACCAAAGACGTTCAAGTTAGGTTAATTGGGGTGTGTGTGGGTGTGTGTGTGTGTGTGTATATGTGTGCCTTATGATGGATTGGCATTTCGCCTCATGCCCTGGGATGGGTCACCAGGCCCCTGCGACCCTGTACACAGGATAGTATAGAAGATGAATGAATGAATAAATAGCTTCTCTCCGTAACAAGTCCAGCCGCATCTGCAAGGTTACTAGGTGACAGGAGCTGCGCTTAAGATGTGACAATAAGGGCGGAAACAACTGGTGCAGCTCTCTTTTTGATCTATGCAGTCAGCACAGGCCACAAGCCCATGAAGACCACATACTGTAGGTTGCTTCTTTCGAAAGGATGCAGCCCCCAAATTGAGACACAGCTGAAGTCTGTGGTTATGGGCTGTGGTCAAGCGCTGCTCCGTGAAGAGTGCGAGAGTCAGGTAAAGTGGGAAAAGGTACATCACATGGGAGAATGTGACTGATAAGTGTCTGTGTTGTTCTGAGCTGGGAAACAATTAAGAGGAGAGCATAGTGGAGAATTAGAGACAGCACATACACACGTACACAGAGCTCAGAAATCAGCAACAATTTGAGCATGTTTTTTATTCACTGTGGAGAACCAGGAAAACAAAAGTCAGCTCACAGCAACGAATGGACTCTAACAGTGTTCTTACCAATACTTTTGCTTTAGTCGTAATTATGTATAACATAACATACTACATACTACATAACATACTACAAGGACACCAATAAAGTGGTCTTCGACTCAGTCATAGGACTAGGTAAATCGAACATTGATAAATTATCTTTAGGATTTCAAAAAAATTTTCCATTTCTGCACCCTCTGATCAGGAGTAAAAAGATTTATTATAAGCATCATAACATAAGCATTATTTAATTAAAAATATCTCATTTAAACCACACAATGGCAGCATGATTTCATTTTGATATAGTCTACGCCACAACAAAATAGGTGGCAGCTTTTTTTGTGTGCTTCTCTTCACCAGTCTTGATGCACTTACCGGTTGTGGGAGCATGAGGTATCAGTTTAATACATGACCTGGCCCCCACATTCTATGCTGTAATCAAAGCTATAGGTCATTGAATAAAATCTTGGAGTGTGTGACTTTTTTTTTTTTTGCCAGGTAACATATAACAGGTGGTGAGCAACTGTTTACTGGAGGAAAAACATATAATAATATGTTAATGAAATGTACCAGGTAGTATTTACAAGTGAGTCACTGACATTGGATGCAGTGCAGAAGGAAATTTTATTTTCTATTTAAAAATGAGGAAAACAAAAAGGCTAACTACACTATTCTTTCCTGCAAAGAAAACTAAAAAGGTTGGCACTTACATGATTAGCATGCTCAGACACAGGAAGAAACTGTACATGATGTAAAATGTAGTAGTACGCTCATCCTTACTTGCCCTGAGTCTTAAGCACCCAGCTTCTCTATTGGAGACAGATGCCAAATCAACTCAACAATGTAACAGTCAATGCACCTACACACAACTTGTGGGCGTATTGCTCACAATTCACACAAAAAAGCACTTTTTTTTCACCCACTTTTCAGGTTGCTTCTTATAGTCACTCATGGGCCCAAGGGCGCAAAGTAAGATCCATACCGAGTATGGAGTGGAAGGACTTGGGTGGCCTTCACAGAACTATAACCTCAAACCCACTGAGCACCTGTGGAATGAATTGGAATACCATACCCTTATGCTTGTTACTGAATGGGCAAATCCAGGAAATCTGGAATCTAAATAACTAAATCTGGAAATGTAGTGTTCATCCAGCATAAATATTTATAAACTACTGCTTAAAGGTTTGGGATCACTTTCTAACTCCATGGTTGTTCCTGATTTTTCTTTTTTCTATATTGTAAAGCAATGCTGAAGATGTGTCCAAATGATGATTTTAATGATTTTCTTTAAATGATGATGATGATTAAATGATGATGTTAATGATTTTCTTTAAACAGTTAATGTTCAGATGTATCTGCTACTCATGATATGTAAAGCCTTTGTAAAGGTTCTAATCTGAGGTGCTGGTAACACTAAATGAACTTCTCATCTGCAGCAGAAGTAAGTTTTGGTCTTGCCTTTCTGGGAAGGTCTTTATGCTAGACAGTTTCATCATGGTGCTTGATACTGTAGGTCTTGCAAATGCACTTGACAATACTGTTCTTGCAAGAACTATTCCAGAAAGGCTGACCTCCGTGTCTTAAAATAACAACTGACTGTTGTTGTTGATGTTGTTTCATATTTACCTAATTCCATATGTGTTATTTCATATAATATGGAAAATCAATCGCTGAACAAAAACAAAGAAATTTGTAAGTGATCCAGTGATTTAGTGGTAGTGTGTATATGGTACGAAATCTGACAGTGCCATAACCATCATACCAGGGTCAAGGGTGTGGTGGGAGGAATAACATACTCTATCATCTCTCTGTCTCACAGACACTAGCAGGCATCTGTGGCCAGGTATCTGAGGTATACTTTGTCAAGTATGCTACCCTATGATGCTGCATAAGTAGCAATGTAAAAAGATGGACATAAGAATGCTGCCTGATATTTAGTATACAGAATAAGAATAATAATACTGCTCACTTCAAAGACTTAGCAACTAAAGCCCCCAGGATTTGTGATCTGTGTCAAGTATTAGTAACACAGAATTAAGATATAAACATAAAGATTATTTTATTTTACTTATTGTTGATTGTCTGTGTATATTGACCCTTGCCAGAATCTGATATTTAAACTTTAATAGCTAATGGTTTCTATTATAGTGTTTCTCAGTTAATTAAAAAAGTGATTGGTCTCTTATGAAATAAATAAAAACTAAAAGTAATGCGACTTGTACACCATAATTCAGTACTTGTCAAAGATTTCTAGGTTTCTGTTTTTTGTTTCAGCCAGGCTTAGCATTTGGATTGTTGTCAAGTGCAAGGTCATTCACAATACTGTTATGCTCAAATGAGCAACACCAACTGCCCTTTGATTCAAAGTGAAAGTGTTATGGAATTGCAATAGCCCCTAAAACCATGTGGATGAAAAAGCACAGCATGTGCTAGCTTTGTTGCTTTCAGTCTTGTATCGAAATGTTATGCAAGTAGCTGAAATCCTGCCACTAAAATATTCATGTGAAAAAAATTTATCATCAGCTGCAAGCATAATTGTAAAGCCTGCAACACACAAAAAATGGTCTGTGCCTTTCACTCCGCACTTGTCAATAAAGAGAGATGAAAGCTGAGCTGAGCTGAGTGAATTTTAGATTGTGGAGACTAGAAGCCAAGAGGCTTTTTTATTGACCTGTAGTTCTATATTGACTAAAGACTTCTGTCAGGGATGAGAGAAGGCAAGATGAAGAATCCTCTTTATTAGATTGTGAGACATTCAAACAAAGAAGAATGTGAGAGGAACAGTAATTATAAACTTGGACATTTAACAAGAGCTAATAGTAACAGTAAACAACACAACAGCCATAAGATAAACTGAAAACCCAAAACATAAAGTCAAGATATAGATAAGATTCAGGTGCTGTAGTTCAGAGTCTTCTGATCCCACTTCTGGCACACAAATCCAGGTCCGTAGCAATCTGGGTTAGTCAATAAGCAACAGTCACTGTCAGTGTTCAGCCTTTCAATTTTAGCCAACACTCGGCTATAGCATCCTCCAAACCCTAAAAATTATCTAAAGGAACTTTGCTGCAAGTTGGTCATGGTTGGCCCAATGGTGATTCGCTCTCCTCTAGGTCTCCCAAAGCCGCATCCCGATCTCCCGTATCCTTTCCTGCTAGGCCTGAAAGTTCCTCCACAATTCTGTATATAATTTTGCTGCTTGCGTTCTGTCAGAGATTAATGAATATACATACTGTATATAGTATGAACACCTCTTTATTAAAATAACATGCATTTGATTACATACAGTACATGGGACCATAAATGTGATTTGCAGTAGGTGATTGATGTGCAGCATCTCTCTGGCTCTGTCATCACTCGTTTCTACAAGATGTTGGAAAGAATATGCTATGTATTAGCAGCAATTTTAGCACCCTATGAGAAGAAGGCACAAAGTAAAAGTACATTAGTATTACATAAATAAATTGTTAGTATTCTCTTTTCTCAGGGCTGACAATTGACTAGATATGGGTTTAATGTTATGTAGGCATTTTTTGGGGGGTATTTTACTACACACACTGCGTGGTTATTATTGGTCTGCATCACGTCAGGAAAACATTTGAGGAATTGTGTTAAGCTTAGAGACTGTACAAGAACTGGACATCACCCAGTGACTTCACCCATCTGTTTTCTGAAGACTGATGTTGAAGCTCAACTGTAGGATCTAGGAGCTCCGATTGTCAACATCTTGGCAGGAGCTGATTCTACCTAAAACCCAGTTAATCCATAAATGGACAAATGGGCATAATGAACAGAACCTGGCTGTTGAGTGTAACATGACTACTAACCTCAGTTATATAGCTTATAGCTATATAGCTTAGGTTTAACTTAATGCTATGGCGGCTAACAATTTGCATGCCAATGTTACTTTGCATTTCATTGAATTCTGTTATCTATACATTACATTTTTACCATGTCAGCTCCTACATTTCTTGTTAAGCTGAACTACAATGATTCCAGTTACCTGGTTAGCTAAAGTGATGCATAGCAAATAGCTAACAGTTTGGCACCTGCAATGTAGCTTTCACTCAAATCAGGCACACCCCAAATTATGCTATTTTTATGGCATAATATAATTTTAACTGACGAGTTACATAAATATTATGGTTAGCTATGGCGATCTACAGTGGATTTTTTTTTTTTTCAGAACGCAAATGTTTATTTTTGTTGTAAATTTGAACATTTTAACATGGGGTTTATGAGGATTGGCTCACTTTTAGATCATTTGAGGAACTGCATATTTTGACATTAATTATATTTTGGCGTATTTTTTCAGAAACAGAGGCTGCACCTTGTTTATGAACTGTAGAACACATTAGAGCTCAGAGGGATGATGCTAAACTGTCAACTTCATGGAATTAATGTGGATAAATGTCGTCAGAAAAAAATTTATGACGTATTGGAGATCACTAAAATGCTAAAGGTTGCATCATGAAACATTGACAGTAGAGATCACAGCTATTTTTAATAATGAAAGTGCATATACCCATGCATTGCACAATATGGCAAGAACTTGTAAGAAAACTACTTGTTAGTAAGGCCAGTAAGAAATAGGCCAGAATTTGTTTGGACCTTTGTTTTATTCTTGAGCAATGGATGCAACAGGGTATAAATGTAAATACGTGAGGGAATGTACCCATCATGCATAGTTCCCACCGTTCAAGCCCCACGCAGCATGTTGATCTCAGTTTGCTTTGATTGGTCAGGTCTAGGCTCTTCAACGATATAAAATTAAGTCAGTTCACTTCCATGGATGTACTAAATGACCAGGTTATCCCATTAATTGATTTTTTTTCTTCCCTGAGGGCTATATACCTGAGGGGTATATTCCAGGACTCAAAGTACAGTATGAATAAGTGGTTCTCTGTAATTAAAGCTAAAGTCAGTCCTCTTAACTATGTATTAGAGGGTTTTCTTTTTCTAAATCAGCCAGTGTATTTTGAAAGAAACTGCAATTAATCTGTAATCATTTTGTGTAATATTAAATTTATGAAATTATTTTTGCCCATTCTCTTAATTCACTTTCATTAAGTTTGACATCACAGGCAGTTGTTTGTGTCTTCCCTGTCTTTCGATAAAAAAAACACTGTTGTCGTTGGAGTATGGCAAATTCTGATAATGTTCCTCCTTTCTTTGTATGTCTGCTCAGACATGGTTGAAGAACTATGGCTACTTACTCCCACATGACATCCGGACATCAGACTTGCGTTCAGAGAAAGCCATGCAATCAGCAGTTGCTGCTATGCAACGGTTCTACGGAATCCCTGTGACTGGAGAACTTGACCAAACTACTTTAGAGTGAGTACTTCCACAGATAAACATGGACACTTTGTTTGTTTCTACTAGGTTATTTCAGTGCCGTAAATCTATACTGACTATCTATACAGTGGCGGCCGGTCAATACGGGGCGCAGGGGCATCGCCCCTCTTAAAGTTAGGCAGAGAAGAATGCTACTTTAACATGTAATTATTTAACATAATAATTATTTATTTAAAAAATTAAATAAAGTAATACAGTCACAATATTTCGCTGTATTTCTTAATATAATTTATTTGCAATTAAAAAAATCTAAACTTTATTACGTTCATTTGTGTTCGTGTACGCCAGACAAACGAGTGTCTATGTAGGCACGTACATTTTTGAAAAGCCTGTGACTTGAGGCTGAGCTCTAATTGGATCTTTTCAAGTCATCCTTGGGGCGAAGCATTCTGCACCCAGAACCCTCCCACTTTTGTTCTTAGCGAATCAATATTGTTTTTAAATATTTGGGCTCATGTGATTGGACCATTCTCAATGAGTCTTTTCCAGCACTTCTTATGGCAAGCGGAGCTGGATGACTGGATGCGATGTGAGTCAGGCCTTTATTTTATACTAGTAGTAATGATGCTTAATCACCTGATAAATGGCTATTTACAGGCGAGTATTAAAAGTTTAATTTTAATTTTGTTTGCGCCCCCCTCCCCCCAAAACAATTTTTGCACCAGCCGCCATTGACTGACTCTGTCCTGTGTAAACAGTCGTTATTCGCATGTTGTGCATGGCTATTTGGCATGGCTGTTGCTAAACCATGGCCAGTCAAAAACAAATCAAACAATAAAATCATAATGAAATTAAAATTATGAATACGACATAATTTAATGCATTACTTCCACTATATACTATACCATGTTTGCAATTGTCAAAGCCTTAGATTCCGAGTTTTATAGGGATTTTTCCTTTGACCACTTATTGTGTGGCTAATTGTAATAGTATACTATATGCTCACCAGCCATTTCATTAGGTACATCTGTATAACTACATGGCATAACTGTACAATAACATGGCAGCACCTCAATGCATTTAGGCAGGTTAAAATAGACTAGATTATCTGCTGAAGTTCAAACTGCATTATAATTAGGATGAAAGCTGTTTTAAATGACTTTGAATGTTGCATGATTGTTGGTGCCAGACGGACTGCCCTGAATCTTTCCAAACTGAGATGAGATTTTCATGCAAAACCAACTCTAGCTTTTACAGAGAATGGTCTAAAATAGAGAGCAGCAGTATCCATCCTCCTTTATATCAATAGTTCTGGCTAGTGGTGGTGTAATGGTGTGGAGGATATTTCTTGGCACACTTTGGATCCCCTAATTCCAACTGAAAAGTGTTTAAATGCCACAGCCTATCTGAGTATTGTCCATTCTTTTATGACCACAGGATAATGTGCCATTTCACAAAGATAAAAATAATCTTAAACTAAATTCTTAAACATGACAATAGGTTTACTGTACTGACATGACCTCCAATGTCACCATATCTCAATCCAATAGAGCATATTTGGGATGTGGTGGAATGGGAGATTCACTTCATGGATTTGCAGCTGACACATCGCAGCATGATGGCTGCCATCCTGTCAATATGGACCAAAATTTCTAAGGAATTTGTTACAGCATCTTGTTGAATCTATGCCATGAAGAATTAAGACAGTTCTGAAAGCAAAAGCGTTCCAACCCAGTACTCGCAAGGTGTACCTAATCAAATGGTCTTTGAGTGTACATAACCCCCATTTTTGTAGAGCAGCTATTGATATGCCAAGACAAACGTTTATTTCAGACCGAGGACCAATTGAAATTTTATGTGGAGTAGGGAGGAGCAGAATGCACTGCACAGGAACGGGTTAGTGCAGTGTTCTCTGTGGAGCTAGGATATATAGAGATATTCCAATGAGGGCAGGAAAGCTGGTTGACATCTTCAGGAAGGCAGGAATGTAGTTAGCATACAAGATGGTGTCAGTTGTGGCACGACCAAGACCACCCTTACAAGATCTGGTGTGGGCAAAATGTGCATATTGTGGTTACTATGGAAGAAAGTAATTTGGTTGTTTTTGTTTAGGTGGATGAAGAAACCTCGGTGTGGGGTTCCTGATCACCCTCAACGGAGGAGAAATAAGCGGTATGCTCTCACTGGTCAAAAATGGAGAGACAAAAAAATTACATACAGGTACAAGTACTATTATATATAATTGCATGTCATGTTTGGATTAGATGTGGCTATAATTTGACTGAGATTAGTGAGTAAGACTAATAAAAAAATTTTTTTTATGTACATTTTCAAGGTAAAATAAAAATTAATTTTGGGGCAACGAAAAAGGTCATGTAGTCTAATTAGTCAACATTTACCAGAGTAGGGGTGGGTACTAAACCTGGTGCCAATATACTGTACAGTAGCGCTGGTACCTGTAAAACCGGTATCTACTAGAACAGAATTAGAGCACAGATTTCACTTAAATTAAAATGTCTAAAGCTGAACATTCTGAAGTGTGGCTTTATTTCACAACAAAGGATTCTAACATTACGAGTAAATGTTTTCAACAATTGTGTGGAAACATTTGAGGAGACACGGGATTAAGTTAAAAGCAGAGTTTAACAGCGCTTAAGTGTTTAACAGCTCACGGACATCAGCTGGCAGTAAGACCAACCCTAGCAAAGTCAGGAGAGGCTTCGTATTTTGCCAGATATATGACCAGGCAAATACTGTATGGTCATATTTCTGCAAAAGAATTACTGAAATTTTAAGCTTGTTTGTTGCATACTAATAACACCTTAGTACTTGAACACTACTTTGCTGTTATTGGTGTTAAATTATTGTTGTTGTGTTAGGGTAGTATGTAAATTAGTTGTGTTTTGCATCTACTTTTGTTTATGTATACTTTAAATTAATATATATATATATATATATATATATATATATATATATATATTGTTAATTTTAAATAGCTGTTTTCAATTAAAAAGCTGTTCTTTAATGTTCTCCACAATTTTTCTGTGGCTCTTTTTTTAAGACATCGGTTCAGACACCGTTTACGCATCAGAACCGTTTTAAAAGTATCCATTTGGCACCAGTATCGTGTGAAAGAGTGAAATGTATCATGGTAAGACGGGAAATGCAGGATCAACATGAGTGTGGGTGTGAATGTGTGTGTGTCTGTGTGTGCACGCTTCTGTAGGGGTGTCTGTGTGTGCACGGGCTTGTGTGTGTGAGAAAGAGAGAAAGATATGTTCTGCAGTGATCTGTACTTTTAACTGCACTTTGAGCCTTTGTGTTGTTGCCAAATCTATATTTGGAGAAACCTGGTGAATTAGATCTTGGAGAGCAGTCAGACAAAGATGAGTAATATAAAGAGAGAGTGAGAGGTTCATTACCTATTTTGCACTTGACCATAAAGTGCTTTTTTATTCACTTAGGTTCTCTTAAATGTCTAATTTTCTAATTGCTAAATTATTCTCCTAAATGTTGCATCTTATACCATATTATAGTATCATCAGAATCAGAAAGAGCTTATATTGCCAAGTAGGTTTCCAGATACAAGGATGAAAAAACAATGTAACCTATCTTGAAGGTTACATTATACTATCATTATACTCTAGTATGATAAATGTTACCTTATGGTAAAGGCCCTGCTAAGGAGCTCATAGTACAATAACTCACTGATCCAGTATTATAATCATGCCTACTAATGCTTTTGCATTGTTCTTTGAAGAAACTTTTTTAAAGATTATGTGCAAAGTGGCCCAAAATTCTGGATGCACAGGCAAAAGACGGCTCTCAAAACAAACAAAAGATTTTACTTGTTTGCTTATGAATCTATACTTTTAGACCACCAATTAAATGGAACAGAGGAGGTAGATCTGGCAAAAAATATTATCACATATATAAATATCAAGACAGTTTTTTAACTGAATTGAGCAACCAAACTAAATGCCCTATTGACTGATATCACTTTATAAGGATAAATATCCTTAAATAAAAACAATAACTGAGACACTTCATACCAAAGTATCTTTTGAAACAAATGTGAATCTCATATAATTACAAAGGATATTGTATTGGTGCAGATTGCATGTGTGAAAATAAACTAAATATTTAACACTAGTTACACTAGTAATGTGCCTACACTCTTTGCGGTACATTCTTGGTGTTTTTTTTTTTTTTGCCTTTGCCTTTGCATTTTTGCAGACACTATTGTTCCCACTGTGTCTGTTGTGTTATATCCAGCGGTTTCATAAAATTAGTTTTGAATTTTTAGACAATAACTCTTCATGCTACTTGGTTATTATTGGTTTGTTTGTCTGTCTGTGAGAAAGAGCTCAAGCTAGACTACCTAATAAAGTGTGGTTCATAAAACAATTTGGTATGCTATATCTTAGTGTATTAATTGCAACTAACAAAATATCTTTAGTATCTTAGTATATAGGGGAGATCAAAATTAAAGGACAACCTACAATTTCTTTTTCAAGGTCACTGCTTAGTCCTATTTAAAATTATTTAACAGGTGGGTAAAAGGGCAGGCTTTTTTAAGCCTGTTTCATAAGATACAGTGGAACCTTGGATTACGAGCATAATTTTTCCGGAAGTGGGCTCTTATTCCAAAACACTCTTAAACCAAATCATCATTTCCCATAAGAAATAATGAAAACTCAAATTATTCGTTCCACAGCCCCCAAAAATAAATACATAAAAATAATTAATACAATCTATAAAATGAAAATAAAACAAATTAATCTGCACTTTACCTTTAAAAAAAGTACAAATAAATCCTGACAGATAAGTGTTTCCATTGGTGTGCGCACGCGCCGTGTGTGTGTGTGTGTGTGTGTGTGTGTGTGTGTGTGTGTGTGTGTGTGGAATTAGCCCCTTCACTCGCCTTGTTTTACACAGTAACACTCCTCCTCCCTCTCCCCCACCTCGCTTTTTCACAACAGTTTCACAACAAACACACGCATACAACAGAAACACCGTTTTAACAGGAAAAAAAGAAATCTCTCTGAGATGACTTGAGCGTATATTAACAGACACACTTTTTAAGTTTCACAACAAGCACATAAACACAGCGGAAACACCGGTTTAACGGAAAAAAAGCGAGACTGGCACGAGCGCATACTAAAGGAATCACTTAAGTTTCACAACAAACACACACACACAAACACGGAAACACAGTTTTAACAGGAAAAAAAGAAATCTCTCTGACCTGGCGTTAGCGCATACTAAGGGAATCACTGCTGTAAAGCAAAAGAAAAAAAAAAACAAAGGAACCAGCACCTTACCTTTGAAAAAAAAGTGTCTTTGTGAAGCCGGGAGGGGTGAAAAGGCAAGAGAGCGTGTGTGTGTGTTTCAGTGTCAAATTGCGCACGCACGAGCAGAGTTTCTGTGTTTGTGAAGCCGTGGGGGGAAGGAGGGAGGGGGAGGGGGGGTTAAGGTGACGCTTGGTGTCAAAATAAGAGTCGCATGTGTGAAGCATGATACTCGGCGCTCGTAAACTAATACTTGCTCGGTTTCCGAATAAAAAATTATTTAAAATCTTTGCTCGGTTTGCGGAACACTCGTAAACCACGTTACTCACAATCCGAGGTTCCACTGTATGTATATTTTGAAGCACAAAATAAAAAACGTCAATGAGATTTAAAAAACAACAAGGATTAAAATTAGAGAACACTTCCAGATACCTCCCAGTTGTTGGTGTTAATGTAGCTCCTGGTGCTAATTTCTTTAATTATCTGACAAACCGTGTTTAACTGGCAGCCTAACTTTACCGGTTTTCACTGCCTTTGCAAAATGGTGAGCTGTTCTAAAATGACTAAAACCCTCCGGCAGTAGGTGGTCCATATGAAGGCCAAAGGGATGACCCTTTCAGCCATAGCAAAAGGAGTTGAATGTTGCAAATCTCTGATTTCTAGATTATTGCATCTTTACAATGTCACAAACTCATTTAAGTCCCTCAAGAATGCTGGTCCATTAAAGACAAATTTATTAAGGCACAGGATAATGCAGCTGAACAGAGTAAGGCTCTGTCTCGTCATACAGTGTCTTGACGTTTAAGATCATTTGGACTGAAAGGCCACTTTGCAGTGACCAAATCTAACGAGAACTAAAGAGTAGTGATGTCCTGTGGCCGCAGATCTACAGTACTGAAGTAATTCGAAGCAAGGGCCTATACACTTCTTACTAATTGTTGACTGTTGTAACTTTCAGAAATTTTAGTTGTAATTTTTATCTTTGCTACAGTTCTCAAATTTTTTTCATTGTGATTTATACAATCTTTATCTGTGCTGTTCTCTAATTTTGATCATTGTGTTTTCTACAAAATATATTTTTTATTTATTTGGAAGTGCCTTGATTATTTTGTAAAACACTGTTCTATTAGCATGGTATAGCCATGAAAAAAAATCCTTCAAATGTTGAGCAATGAAGATTACTTTATTCTTGAAAAAATCAAGGTGAGTTTTCATAAATCGTTCTCTAATTTTGATTTTCACTGTGCATTCTCTGTAAAATCCGACTTTGGAGACATTTTACTCGCTCACTCAGCATCATTACCGCTTAATCCTGTGTTCAGGGTCACGGGGAGCCTGGAGCCTATCCCAGGAGACTTAGGGCACGAGGCAGGATACACCCTGGACAGGGTGCCAATCCATCGCGGGGCACACAGACATACACACACTCATTCAAACACTACGGCCAATTTGAGAATGCCAATTAACCTAAACTACATGTCTTTGGAATGTGGGAGGAAACCAGAGTACCCGGAGGAAACCCACCAAGCACGGGGAGAACATGCAAACTCCATGCATACAGAGACAGGAATCGAGCTTGGCCGGGGATCGAACCCGGACCCTGGAGGTGCAGGGCGACAATGCTAACCACTACGCCACCATGCCGTCGGAGACATTTTAATCGTATTTTATTTGTCATATCACTTGACCCATATATGCATGATTTCTGTACACTCACACCTACACATTATTTATTTAAGCACTTTTAGTAATTTATTGACAAATAAATTATAATAAATTTATTGACAAATTTGAGTATAATCAATTTTATCTGATGTTCAGTGGTGGCTTTGGTAGTGTATTGTGAAATAAAATTAGAGATGCTAATTTACTCAAAATTATGTAGTATGTACTTTAAATATTTTCCTTCTTTTTTTCCTATTCTCTTCAGCATACACAACTTTACCCCTAAAGTAGGTGAGAAGGACACGCAGAGGGCGATCCGGCAGGCGTTTGATGTGTGGCAGACAGTTACCCCACTGACCTTTCAGGAAGTGGCCTACTCTGAGATAAAGAAAGAGGGCAAGGAGGCTGACATCATGATCTTCTTTGCCTCAGGGTTTCATGGTGATAGTTCACCATTTGATGGAGAGGGAGGGTTTTTAGCCCATGCCTATTTCCCTGGCCCTGGAATCGGAGGGGACACACACTTTGACTCTGATGAACCTTGGACATTAGGCAATACTAACCATGATGGTAAGTGAGCTAGCAGTGTCATACTTGTTATATGAAGTTTGTTTTTACTCTATGAGCACACTTATTTACTACAGCAAGCTGATTTAAAAATTGACAATGCCTTATACATTGCCTTAATGCAATTAATCTATTTTAAGTATTAAATGGGCCATCTAATCAAAAAAAACATTTAATTAAGTATACATACTTAATTAGGTATACATACTGTATTTCCTTTAGTTGTTACTTTAGGTGTTACCCACCTTCCACACACAAATGTGTACATTGTACCTGTACTGAGAAATACGGTGATATCTTCAGAAAATAAAGAGCACTGTTCCGGGACTGTGATGTCATCATATTGTAGTACTCAAGAATATGATTGACAGCGATGAGTATAGGGGTTCAACGGAAAACATGATGGATTTAGAAAATGATAGCTGTTCAAATGTGGAGGCAGTTCCATATTGATTCAAGCCAATTACTAGGCATGTTTTAGATAATGTAAGGTGAGAAAATGGCAAGGTGGAATCTCACACACTCAGTTTGCAATACTGACTGGTAATCTTCACAATTAGTGTCATGACAATATATTTTATTATTTACACATATTCTCTTTCAAGATGATTAACATGTGTTGTGTACCCCTTGGTGTATAGACACACATGCATTTGGATGTGATGTGTACAGTACAACAACGCTCCAAAGTGGATGCAGTATACATTCTTGGAAAAAGGATATTTTTGTTGTATTGATGCAGTACAACTATTAGACATGTAAAGTGTTACAGATAGACAATGTCAGTATTATAGCAAAAGATTATAGCAATTTGACTTCCCTTTTTGTGATAACTGGTCTAAGCGACTCTGGTACATCAGTGTTGGACATCTGGACACTACTCCCGAACAATGTTGGGACTGCGTTGTCCGTCAGTGCTGGCATGCAATTGAGCTTCCACTTTGTTCGCGTAAGTGTAAGTGTGAAACACGCTTGCTCGAAGTGACACGAACATACCAAATGTGAACTCGCAGCACTATCCTTGGAAGGACCACTTCACCCACACTGTGAAAACGCTGTTCCTGTGAATTGGATGGATTTAATCCATTGCTTGCAGAGTTGTGGGTCCCTTAGGGAGGTATGTAGGTTTATACCAACGGATGAATATAATTTTAAATTCTTTCTAGTACTATCACAACCTTCAGCGCTTCACATTGTTCACTTCTTCTAGCCTTCATGCATCCTTGAAAAAAATATTTATATACTTTAAAACCTAAAAGTGCATGTCCCAGAATTTAAAAAAAAAATCATATACACACAGGTGCTGTGTTAAGGAAGTTAAAAAAGGACTCACATGAACAGTCACGTACAGTCATCAGAGAATCCCTTGTCAGAGCCGCTGTCTGTGTTGTGTAATAAAACAGAATATCATGAACCATCATAACTTATTCCGCTGCACATTTTTCACATAGGAGGTTTTTCAACAAACGTCTGCCTGCTGAAACCAACCAGCACTGGATATCCGTCAGGTGCAGGACACTGGCAGAAGCTTATGTGCAAGCTAATTAGCCACAATGACAGATCAGAATAGATCAGAGGCCATTTATATTGACCTAGAATACATTAATATGAGTACAAAGTGTTGTTTAAGATAACATTACATTAGCAGATGTATTTTCCTCTTGAAAATGCTACCATGATTGTTTTTCAATATAGGTTTTCGGCTTCTCCACCCTTTTTCCCATACTGCATGTCACCACTGAATTTTTTAGTGGTACACAGTACTGGACCATACCGGCTTACTTTCCAGTATGTGCCGACGCAGCAACAAGACAGTAGAAAACAGCAAAAAATATACTCTACATTTGACTTGTAACAAAAACGGCAGTCTGTACCTAGACTGACTGTCAGTGGAAATTTCCAATAATCTTTATTTGCCCCCAATGCACTGAGATAGTGCTTTACTTAAATACAATTAAGGTTGATTTACTTTGTCAAAGTTCAGTATTTGCATAAATACTTGATTGTTAGTAATATATTGTGCTCAATTAAAAATAATCATTTTATATGATTAATCAGCTGGATGCTTTAACCGCTTTGCTTAAGTAAAAATCTAGAATCATTGGTTAATTTATTTACTACAGTCCTGTTTAATTCTCAAATCTGTTTGGTTAGAAGGTGTTAAATAATTCTCAACAACAACATGGCTCTGTCAGTGGTGCCATTTGTAACTGAAATGATAAATTTTAATATCTTAATTTTAATCTGGTTATGTTTAAGGAACAACTCATACATAATGACTTACAGTACATGCCTCATCGTTCATATAATCTAAGGCCAATAATAAAAAGTTAAAGAAGATAATGGTACATAAATAGACAAAGAAGACTGGTTATGGGAATTTATTTGTCTCTAAGACATTTCACGAAATTAGATGTAACTAATAATGGTTTTACAGCATTTAAGAGCTTAATGTGATTAGGATAAAACCAAACAGGAATACAAAATCAGCTCAGTAATAACAAAGCCAGGGTGCTGGAGTGAGACTTCACAAGTTAAAGGAAACAGTTCAGTGATATAAAGTTATAAAGTCATGTACCTGTACTTGTAACTCCGCATCAAGTTCATTTAGCCAAGGTTTAATTCAGTTCATTTGTATCAGTTCACTGGTGTCATTAGCAAAACAGTGGAAATTAATATCATGTTTACAAATGAGCCTAAAGTGTCACTTTGTGGAACACCAAACTTTAGTATGTGTAGACAATGAGTCCAATAATACCTAGGCCAGGAGAGCCCAGATAAATCCAATTTTCCAATTTACACATTTGAATAGTGTTGTCAATGGTGTACAAAAAGAAATCATTTGATAATAGAGGCAAAAACTAAGATTGAAAACTAAGATTAAAAACTAAGAGGCATAAGCTAAGATTTCTGCCTAATTTAGTTATATCCAATTCGCACCCGTTACTATGGGGAAGACTATCAGATTTTTCCTCATCGCTCACACATGTTGGAGGCTGCGTAACACAATCCGAGGACAGCGCTATCCGCTCCTTCCGCTTGCGTGAACTCTCAGATGCCCCATGAGCGGCTGTAGTGCCGTGATTGATGTAAGAGCACTAAGTGCCTCCTATCCCACCCTGCTGAACTTCTGAAAAATCACCCCACATCACAATCCTCAATCCACCAAACTTCATACTTGGGACAATGCAGTTAGACAAGTATCGTTTTCCTGGCAACCGCCAAATCCAAACTCTAGACAGAGAAGCGTGATTTGTTACTCTAGAGAAGACGTCTACACTGTTCCAGGGTCCAGTAGGTGGTGACCTCTGTGCACAATGTCTTTCAGCATCTGCTAACCCTGCTCTGGGATTTTGCGTGGCCTGCCACTTTGAGTTTCCGGTTATCCCCAATCGCTTCCTCTTTGCTATAATGTTAAAGCGGTCTGCATGCCTAGGTGCTTGATTTTATACACATGTAACCGTGAAAGTAATTAGAACATCTGAATTCAATGATTTGGATGGGTCAGTGAATACTTTTGGCAATACAGTGTATATGCCTCCAAGAGATTCCTTTCCCTATGCAGCTGGATAAATTTAGCTGTTGAATGTTTATTTTCTGCTTCATAGTACTGTAACATACTTTAAGGAATTTTAGCACAGAGTTAGCTAGCAGTTAATTTTGTTAATTATGTCAGCTATTTTCAATTTTAGTCTTAGTATTAGTCCCATCACATCAACTGCTGCATGTCCAATACATTTTTTAAAGCTACAAAACAGGTGTGGACAATACAAAACTATCCATTTTCAAAAAGTGTTTACACATTTTGAATCTTGTAAGGATAGCTCCTATGGGTCACAATCATTTGCTAGCCTGTTAGTTTAATGGGTTTGGCAACAGTTTAGCTATAAAATAAAATAAAATACATCACATATACTGTAACAAAACATAATTACCACAAAGAAAGCTAAACCTACGAAGAGTTAAAGATGACTGAGCTTGTACTGTAACATCCTGTCACTGTGACTTAGGAAAAACTGCTGCTCATGCCATAATGAATGAATATCGTATTGCAGCGGATTTTGACAAAAATTAAATGTTGACGAAAATAAAAGACAGTTGTTTATTAGTTTTTATTTTTTTAAACCACATTTAAGTTTTTTTTTTTTTTTTTTGAGTTACTGCCACTTTTTATTGATAACCGTGATGTCTCGTCTTAGTCATAGGAAAAAATGTCATCAACTAATATTTTTTGTCATTATTTTGGTTGACGAAATTAACACTACTAGCAATACCTACAGCATCATGCAAACATACTGACAATTTGACAATTTACATAAATTTTGAATTTAAGGTTATGAGAAGGTTTTGTTTTTTGAAATAGATAACTGTGAAATCAATAATTTCTGGATCTGTTGACACATAATTCATGAGATTGAGATAAAGAAAAATATTTCTTAGGATTGTTCCTGTTACACTATATACAAGATAATCATTAGTGGAACACAGATGTTTTGTAACTTTGACTTCTGGTCCTTTTTAGGTAATGACCTTTTTCTGGTGGCAGTACATGAGTTGGGCCATGCATTGGGTCTGGAACATTCTAATGACCCGAGTGCTATCATGGCCCCCTTCTACCAATACATGGACACACAAAACTTCAAACTGCCACTAGATGACCTTCAAGGCATCCAGAAAATATATGGTAGAGTCTTTAATTTCAGTTCAGCATTAATAAGGCATGGTGTACGGATATTTTGGTAAATATCCTGCAAATGAATAGTGCTGGAAATTACATAATTACATAATAATATGATAGGTGATTGGAAATTAATATTAAAATTATATAGAGTAAATATGAAATGTATATAGTGAAAAGGAGGTTGACTATATGAACAGATTAACAGCAAAACTAGAAAAACTTTATTTTTTGACCTGCAGTCTGTGTTTGATCCTGGACAAGACAATGTCTATCATATTCCTATGTTATGAGTTTAATTATTAGGTCTACGTTGATTATGACTTTTTATTTTCACTGTTTGGTTACTCTGATATGAAGTTTACTTAAGTTTAAACTTTATTAAGCAGTTTTTAAAATGCCTCCCAGGTGTCCCAACTGCCATGTTGGAGCCAACTCGGTCTCTCCCAACCCTTCCACCACGGCAGACTTACTCTCCTTCTGAAAGGAAAAATGACCGTCAGTCCCGTCCTCCTCGACCTCCGTCTGGAGACAGGCCATTTTCTCCTGGCTATGGAAAACCCAACATCTGCGATGGCAATTTTAACACCGTGGCCTTTTTCAGACGGGAGATGTTTGTTTTCAAGGTGAGCTTGTTTACTATTGGGGTAAGGTCCCAAGAAATCCCATACAGTAACTCCTATCTTCAATTAGTTATTGTATTTTGTAATGTAAACTGTACAGATTTATCCAATGTTTCAGAAGGGTCAAATAGTTGGCCTGCATCAAACAAATAATTAAGGAGCCGAAATTAATTTAGTTAGGAACTGTCCAAAGTATTAGTAAACCTAAAAGGATAGTGTTGAACCGCTTTTTCAAATTTGCAGAAGAAGCGGTACTCCTGCAAAAAGACAGAAGAAATTTTGCCAGGAAAAAAACAACTTGAATGATCATGAAAACCACTTGTTAATGAAATTCATCAGAAAAAGGCTTAAATTTGCAGTCCAGATGTAGCCTACTGCAGAGAGATGGGCATCTCAAGGTACAAAGATAGTGGATGACACAATGTATCCATGTTGCAGGGCTAAAAATAAGTAAAACAAGTTAGACAGATTTACATGTTATAATTTTGCATAAGGTTATTGAAACAATGCCATGGCGAATAACCAGAGATAAATGAGGTCCAAAGCCTAACAATGTTTATATAATACTTTTCCGCCTAACAATATGTATATTTTTCTTTACCACTAATATTGTGCATTTATTACATATTAGAATGGTTGCACTGTAATACATTCCAAATGTATCTTGTTATATCAGTTGCATCAAAGTCAGGACTACTACTGTCCTCCTTTGGTTTCCATGAGCCGACCTATCCAAGCAGCAGAAACCTGTGTTTCATCCTTCCAGGGGAAGGATGGCCCAATGCCGAAAGCAGACAATAAAATGTAACGCTAATCAATCTAGTTCTGTGAGCTCATATGCTGTTATCAGTAATACTGCTCAGTCCTTGGTCTCCAACTCTGCTTAGTCCTGCTCCTTCTTACTTTAATGCATGCCTGTTATTTAATTGATAAGCTGTATTTTCATTTGGATTCACTGAGCATGTAAGTATTTTATATGTTAATGTATATATTGCCCCACTAGGCTTTCTGGGCCAGAGACACCTAATAAGCACTCACATGAATACTTTTTTGCATTGTTGATCTTAATGTTTATTATTCTGAGAATTGTTTGTTTATTTATTTATTTATTTATTTATTTTACATAGGATCGCTGGTTCTGGCGTTTGCGCAGTAACAAGGTTCAAGAGGGTTACCCCATGCTGATTGAGCAGTTCTGGAAAGGTCTCCCACCCCGCATTGATGCTGCTTATGAGAGATCAGATGGCAAATTTGTGTTTTTTAAAGGTATTTACATACAGTATGTCTGATTTGTATTAGCTTAGGGTTAATATTGAATAAGTAAAATGAGAAAGTTGCATAAATGTGTAAAAAATTTCCCCCCTATCTTAAACTTCTTATCTGATTTTTTACAAGCATGGAGATAAGCCTCTAGGTGTGAAGTAGTTACTGGCCACAGTATTACAGTTACCATCTAAAAGAACTGTAATATGAGGAAATGAAAGCCTAATTTCTTCTTTTACATTATCTTCTGATAACATACTTTGACCTCAAATCCAAATATCTTCAGTGTACAATAGTATTTGCCTTGCTATTACAATAAATTCAGAGGGGACTGTGCATGTATAAATTTCTTTTTGAAGATTGATTGGTTCCAAGTGTTAAGATCAGCATGTTCCAAGATTAGGTAGAACATTTATAAATCACTGTGTGAAGAGAAAGCTGGCATTAGACCAGTAGCACTCCTGCAAGAATTAAAATGGCAGTGGACGCATAATATCAGGAAATTTCAGCAGTAATTCTTCTTCACTCCTTGCCATGAATCTACTATATACGTCATTTAACTCTGTGCTTCATCTGGACATTTCTGATCCCAATTTCTCCACCGCTTTTCTTTCTTTACATTTTCCCCCCTCTCTCTTAGTACAACAAATTAGGTCAGGCCAATTTTGAGCAGAGCGAGACTATTTTTAATTCTAGGCTCTAGACCACTGGGGCTGGATGTTTGCAGAATGCTGATATGCTGAATCCTATTCATGGAAAGTTGACTAGAAGGGAAAAATGTGGTAAGCAGCAGCTTTTAGAATACAATGTGACGGGATTGGGATTAAACTCCTGGCCAGGACTTGGGGTGTTGCTAGGGCTGAGACTCTGAAGGCAATTTTGGCTGAAGCCAGGGACAAATCTTTTCATCTCTCCTGGGTTGAGTGTAAGGGTGGTGAGAGCAGACTGCACTGCTTCAATTGTTTCCTTGACACGAGTGGCCCACATGCTGACAACATGCCACAGCAGGTGTGCGAGCAGCGGTTTTATATATACAATAATGTGTAAAAGTTAGTTATTCTCTGGTTGAGGCAGGTCTTAGTATTAGGCAAATACCACCAGAGATGAACAACATACAACTTTTTTTCACCATTATACATTTAACAAAAATGGAGCCAAAGGGGGAGAATATGTGTGTAATGCTAAGTAACCATTATTTAATAGCTTGTAGATTCACCTTTAGTAGCAATTCCATTGTTTTGGTTACGTCTTCTTTACAGCCATCTGTACATTAATTCTGCCTCAGTTCAATGAGGTTTTTGGGTATTCTCTCATGCACAGCTCTGTTAAGGTTCCACCAATTAATTTTAATTGGGTTGAGGTATGGACTTTGTTTAGGTTGTTCCAAAATCTTGATTTTTTTTTCTGCCAGTCTGATGTATAATTACTAGATTTACTTTGCTTCTTTAAGATCATTGTCTTATAGTATGCCTTTTCTTTCTGGCATTGCTCGAGACTAGCAAACAGCATTTATCAAGGTCTGCACTGGTGATCAATTAATCAGCAATCATTATTGCATTATTGAAGAAGTTAATGCTGGCCTCCAGAGCAACCTGTCAGTCACTGTTTTGTTAACAAAAGGTAGACCTACTGAATATTAGGTGAATGCTCATAATGTAATAGCTGATCCGTGTGTGTAACATACAGTATGCAATTTCTATTAACTAAAATAAATGTAATGTTCAGTGCTATGTCTAATTCACCATTTTTTGTCCCATAGGAGATAAGTACTGGGTATTTAAGGAAGTGATAGCAGAGCCAGGCTATCCACACAGCTTAGTGGAGTTGGGCAATTGTTTGCCCCGTGAGGGCATTGACACAGCACTACGCTGGGAGCCTGTGGGAAAAACCTACTTTTTCAAAGGTGACCAGTACTGGCGCTACAATGAAGAAAAGCATGCAGCTGACCCAGGCTATCCCAAACCCATCACTGTGTGGAAGGGTATTCCTGAAGCACCTCAAGGAGCCTTTGTTAGCCGTGAAGGATGTAAGTGAAAGGACTTAAAAGCAAGGAAATTTGTACATTATGAAAATCTTTGAAATATCCCTCTAAAATTTTGCCTAAAAATCAAGGATTATAACGTGAGCGTTACTTGTATACCTGCAGCAAATTTTCTCTTGCTGTGGTAGTTTGCTGTGTGTGTGTGTGTGTGTGTGTGTGTGTGTGTGTGTGTGTGTGTGTGTGTGTGTGTGTGTGTGTAAAAAACAGAACAAAAGAGTGAATAAGACTTTAGAATAAGACTACCGAGTGAAAACATGCAAATGTAACTGAATGAAAATTAGATTTATAAAGTGCTGTTAGGCAATAGACCAACAAGCAGACAGAATGTAAATCAATAGGAACTCGTACTGAAAAATAGAGGCACATCACTGGTGGGATGTACTGTAAGTGATATGACTGAAAAGAAAAGAAGCACTGTTTAAAATTATTTTAGAAACATAATAAGACAAAATGTGAGTACTGTGGCAGTATCAGAAACCTGATTAAACACAGGAGACTTAACCACATTTTCACCCTTAAGCAAATGAAAGTTTATTGTTTTTTTTTTTTTTGTTGTTGCTTTAAGGAAACAGAGATTTTTTGTGGAATATTTATATAATTCAACCGTCTCAAATTTTTTATTTCACAGATCCATATTTTTCTCAATAGATATCACACATTACAGTACACGTGAAACTTTTAAAAGAATTTTTATTAGGATACAAGCTTTGGTCGAGTTTTTTTGTTCCTTTTATCCAAGGGGTTGCCATTACAGATTATTTAATCCGCAAGATCTGCAGATGTTGCAACCCTCCTATTTTCTAATTGGACTTGGGCCTGGAACTGTATGCAGGGGCTGGGTTGTACAGGGTGTGATGTTGTCCAAGTACCGAACAGTCACGTCCTGGCAGTGATGAGGCACAGATCCCCTTTTAATTGAAGGTTCCAATCAACAATCTCGAGCCTCCGTTACCTGTGCCACCATTGCCCCTTTAGTATAAACAGTTTTAATGGGATTATTTTAAACTCTTATTTTAGTAAATATATAAATCTATTTTATGTTATTCTGTTCTGTCTTTCTGCCCCATTTTTTCTGTGGCTAAATCTCAACTGGTATGCACTACATGCAGTGCAGGACATACAATTTAGAAGGCAAAAATGTCATAAGGAGAGGAATGGGATGTCAGATTTGCTGTAAAAAAAAAAAGTCCTTTTTTTACTTTTTTACGTGATTCTGTTTGAGTCATGGTCATTTTTGTAAGCTATTGGAACATGTTATTACTCTAATTGGCACAGTGCACAGGTGTGTATATAATGGCTACTTGTTTTGGGACATGAGTCATGCTTAATGGTTGTTTTAATGTAGAATAGGAAAAAGCTGTCTAAACCTACCCTATGATAAAAAGGAATTCCCCTCCCCCCTTTCTAAATTATGAATGAACTGTAAATTACAGTTAAATTTTACTTGTCACACCCATGCCTGATTACTGCCAGACCTATTAAATGAAATCATTAAATTAAAAGAAATCACTTAAATTGAACCTGTCTGACAAAGTAAAGCATGCTAAAAAAAAATTTTTTTTTTTAAAGAAAAAGACAGGAGTAGTTCAGTAGCATTGGACTGCGGATCAGAAGGTACCTGGTTCAAATCCCACAACCACCAAGTTGTTCCATTTGGGCCCTTGAGCAATGCTCTTAGCCTTCAACTGATCAGGTGTACTGTATAATGGGATAAAAATATAAGTCGCTCTGGATATGGGTGTCTGCCAAATGTTGTAAATGTAAAAAAGCAAAATGGCCTAAAGAAATTCTAAGGCTTTGGTACTTCAGCAAACTTCAGTGAGAGCCAATATCGACAAGAATACTTGGAACAGTGGTGAAACTTCCCAGGAGTGGCCGGCCTACCAAAAAGAGCAAAACAACGGCTCATCCGGGAGCTCATAAAGGAACCCAGAACAATATTTTTTTTAAACTGCAGGCCTAACTTTCCACAGTTAAGGTCAGTGTTCATTATTCAACAATAAAAAAGAGACTGGGCAAAAATGAGATCCATGTGAGAGTTCTAAGACAAAAGCCATTGCTGACCAAAAAAAAACCCCACAAAGGTTCATCTCATCTTATTCCCAAAAGTATTGGACAAATCTTCTGTGGAATCTAAAATGTAACTTTTTGCAAGGTGTGCATCCCTTTTCATCTGGCGTAAAACTAACACAGCGTTTCATATAAACAGCTTTTCATCAATTTAAAACTGCATTTTGTATTTACTTGGGTTATCTTTGTGTAATATAATTTTTTTTTTAATCATCTGAATCATATACGGCACGGTGGCTTAATGGTTAGCACTGTGGCTTTGCACCTCCAGGAGCCGGGTTTGATCCCCACCTCGGATTTTGCGTGCATGGAGTTTGCACGTTCTCCTTGTGTTTGGTGGGTTTCCTCTGGGTACTTCGATTTCCTCCCACAGTCCAAAGACATGCAGGTTAGGCTAATTGGTGCTACCAAATTGCCCGTAAGTCCTGGGATAGGCTCCAGACCCCCGCAAATTGGATAAAGGATGAAGCAGTATAGATGATGAATGAGTGAGTGAGTGATCGGAATCATTTGTGTGACAAATATGCAAAAAGAAATCATACTTTTCCACGGCACTGTATGTTTCCACATCTACTGGGTATTAACGATTATTTTTTCAATTATGATAAATACAAATTGCAGCAAAAGACACTTCAGTGTTTCTTAAAATTTATTACTGTAAACTGCATGTATTACGGTTCTACAAGCAGATTGCACAAAAAAAGGTTTGGACACACTTCATTATTTTAGTCAGCAAAAATGTGTTAAATAACCAATATCATAAACATAATCAGTAGCACAAAATCAAGACTTAAGAAAACTGAACAAGAAGGAAACAGAACATGCACTTTGAACTCAGGCCACTTTTACATGCAGGTAACTTAAGTCAAAACCTCATACAAAATAAACTGCAGGTTGATATTTACTCACTGTAGCATTGCTTATACACATAGATATGAATAAACAGCACTAAATTACATACAGTACTAATAGAACACCATTTGAAGTTTAGTGTGGCTTCTGGTTTTGTTGGTTTTTATGGTCATCTAACAAAAAATTATCTTTATTTTCCTGATTATTGTAAAAGCTTACTTTATGTGGTGCATTCAGCATGTGCTGAATGAACGAGCTGTATCTTAATAGGACAGTTTTCTTTCTGTGTTAAAGACAGAATTATCATATTTTACTTACATTATCTTGACCATCAAAAATCACTACCCATCAATTTCCAGAGCATTCATCCTACTTTTAGTTTAAGTTATACAATGTTATGTGATGAAGTATTGACACAAATAATCAATTAGTGGACAAGCCCTTTAATAAACTGCAAAAATTATTTTATGGAAGGTTTTCTAATTTACTTTCATTTGGTCTAAAATATGTATCTAAATAAGCACAAGTTTTGTGGTGTTGGACATACTATAGTAACACTATAGTATCTAATAATTAAGGAACAATGTACAATATTTTAATATTAGCCATGTAGTTATTTTTTATAGTACATTTAAACCTTGGATTGCGAGCATAATTTGTTCCGGAATTCTGCTTGTATATTAAAGCACTTGTATGTCAAAGCGAATTTTCCCATAAGAAATGATTTTAAAAATTTTAATTATTACACTTGCTTTTGCTTTACTCCTGTGCATTTCATGGGTCACAATGTTATAATAAACAGTACACGCGCACGGATGTTGACTTTACAAGTGACACACGCACACTGAGACTGAGCATGGGTGATGATTACTCATAATCCTGAAGCACGCAAAATAGAAGAACCATTGGCTCAGTTGTGATCATGTGACGCTCGTGCTGTATCAGACAAAGTGCATGCTTACTTCTCGTACAGTATATAAAGCCCTAGCTCATATATTAAGGTAAAATGTATTAGAAAATTTTGCTCGTCTTGCAAGACGCTTACAGAACGAATTTACAATGACATTACTTGCAATCCAAGGTTCCACTGTACTGTATAAAATTCAAAATGTGGTTCATAATAAATTGAATGAAACTAGTCTTGCGTACATGCATTTTATGGTTCAAATTTTTACTTGTTGATCTATATCTCCCTGATCCTCTTTCCAGTTCACACTTACTTCTACAAAGGAAAAGACTACTGGAAGTTTGACAACCAGAAGTTAACAGTGGAACCTGGCTACCCAAAGTCTATCCTTAAGGACTGGATGGGTTGCGATCGAATAGAAGTGGAGAAGAACCAGGACAAACAACTCCCCCATGACGATGTCGACATAATGGTTGCCATAAATGATGTGCCAAGCACTGTAAATGCAATTGCTGTGGTAATCCCTTGCATTCTTTCTCTGTGCATCTTGGTCCTCGTGTACACCATCTTCCAGTTTAAGAACAAAACTGTCCCGCAACCTGTGACCTACTACAAACAGCCAGTTCAGGAATGGGTATGACAGACCAGACTATTGCAAAGTTAAACACTAAAAATGTTTAAGAGGGCTAATGTGACAGTGCTCAGGAGCACTTACTTAACCAGTGCCTGCTTACTGCATTGTAATGCAAGAGGTGGGGATTGAAACATTTTTGACTCCATGTCCTTCCATCTGTGGAACTAAACTTTGACAATTTTTTTTTTTTTTTTTTAACACATGAGGCAAAAGCACAGGTTTGCTAGGCTTTAACTGAGTAGTGGATTACAGGGACAGGAGCTTAAACATTGCTTAGGCCTTTCACTACTACTGTAAAACCTTCTTCCCTATTCTTTGACAACCTGGGAGTCAGAGGACCACCACAGTGAATTCTAATCATCAATGTGTCCAAGGAACACAAAAATAGTGGTCGGATGCCAGCAAATATGTTATACATATGTGCTCCACATGGACTTGTACAGGAATTTAAAGAATTATTGAAAGAATATGTACGAAGGACAAAACAAATATATAAAAATTACTTCTTGTTTAAAGGCTTGAATAACATTGTAGGTAAAAAGGATTAAGAAAATAATACAAGAAGCTTTGGGTATCTTATAGTCTTTAATCTTATCTTGGACATCTGACTCTTTTTAAAGCATTACAGAAGCATTAACATTAGTATAGCTACAGTGGGGTCCAAAAGTCTGAGACCACATTCTTTTAACATATTCTTTTAACATGTAAATAACCAGAATGTTTTAGAATACTGAAATATTTAAAACAAATAAAGTAAATGTTTAATATATTGAAAGTTTAATATCCGTGTAAGATTATGTACTATTTCTAGGTCCCTATTTAAATGTAAGCAAATTTGTTGATATTTGTTAATTGATTTATACAAAAGGTCAGACTTTCCTTATGCCTAATAATTTTTCTTAAAGCAAATATTCATTCAACACTTCAATAGATTTGATAGATTTTGCACTTGTGAAGTACATGCCAACTCAAGGTTACACTGTCATTAAAACTGACAAGGGACATAGCTAATAGAAAAAAACTCTAAAGTTCATGTAAAAACATTCATTTTGTTTGAAGATTTTATTATTATTATATTGTACTGTTGTATTTAATTTAGAAATAAATGCAAAATATAAGCGTTTTTACTAGTGGCCTCAGACGCAGACCCCACTGTGTGTGTGTGTGTGTGTGTGTGTGTGTGTGTGTGTGTGTGTGTGTGTGTGTGTGTGTGTGTGTGTGCGTGCGGGAGTGTGTGCGGGAGTGTGTGTTTTATACCGATCAGCCACAACACCACCACAAAGCGATGGTGAAACTTCGTGACAGTGAAACTGGTGACAGGATCATGGGCACCCGAGGCTCATCTATGCTTGTGGGGACCAAAGGTTAGGCAATCCGGTCCAATCTCACAGAGAAAACAATGTAGCACAATTTGCTGAAAGGTATCAGAACACCCTGTGCATCACATCTTGCCATGTACAGAGCTTGGCAGGCAAGAGTTCAAAGTTGTTAATCTGGCCTCCAGTTTGGCCAGCAGATTGAAAGTGTGAGATTGCGTTTATTAAGTAGATTTCAATTGCATACTCATAGGCACATTGATAAAAATGGCATCTGTTGAATTTTGAGAAGAACTAATGATTTTTCCAAGGTCGAAATTTAAAAAATCATATAAGGAAGTTTTCCAGTTACATTTCAAATTAGCATATCGTCTCTTCCCGTGGGCCGATTATGATGAAACGAAGCCTATATGTTACCTCAAGCTCAGACAAATACACCTGTAAAACCCTATTAATATTCATTCAGTAGTTTTTAAGTGATGCGTGCACAAACAAACAGGCATTCCAAAAACCATCTTGATGTGTTCTGTTACTCATCTTACGTCCCCCAAATATTTTTTTTGCAAATATCTTCAATGTACATATACGTCAACTTTACAGTTTTATTACATTATATAAAAGAAAACTGTAAATATGTATGAACAGTTTGACTGCACAACAGGAAAACAGCATTTCATAAAATTCGGTCATCTGCTTTTTCTGTAAAAATTGTTTCCACTAACAGACAATGTTTTTAAATTTTTCAAACAGACAAGGTTTTTTTTTTTTTTTTAAGCTGAACTATCAATTGCACTGTTTTTGTTGCATTCGGGAGCTAAAACCACCAAGACACATGACAGTTTTTGGTAAAAGAGACCTTTTAAATGAATTCAACACCTTTATAACTACAATAATTGATCTACAAAATATTTTCTAAAATCATTTTTTCTCAAAACTGTTAAAATGTTATCTATTATTATGCAGTCAAACTATAAATTTTTTTTTAAAAATTTCTTTAAAAAAAAAATATATATATATAACATTCACAGGATCATGGGCACCCAAGGCTCACCCATGCCCACAGGGACGGAATGCCAGCCCGTCTGGTCTAATCCCACAGAAAAGCCAATGAATGCAAAATCGCAGAAAAAAGTAAATGTTGACCATGTTAGTACGGCACTCGACCTCCAAGACCCCCAGCCGCACAAAGGGCCCAGCAGGCAATGAGTCCAATACCAAAAGATTTTCAAATTTCAGGGACCCCAAATCGATCTAGCATCCTTTCTTTTCAAAAAGAAAGGCCAAACCCTACAACCCACAGCATGCAAAAGATCCATAGCCAACATCCTGGTGACAGATACCACAGCACACATCAGAGGCACTGAGGAGCCATTGCATGGTTTTATATATATACAATAATTAGCCATACTATTATGATCACCTGCCTAATATTGAGTAGGCCCCTGGAGAATTTTAAATATTTTTCTCCGGAGGATTTGGAGGCCATTTTGAATAATTGTGGCAGTGTGGAAGGGTGCATTATTTTGCTGAAAGAGGCCCCTGCCGTCGGTGGATAGCATTTTCGTGAAGGTTTGTACTTGGTCAACAACAATCTTTAGGACATATGTTTAGAACATAAGTATTTCAGTGCCTCTGCCAGCTTGTCTTCTTCCCATATTGCATCCTGGTGCTATCTCTTTGCAAGATAAGCGCACCCCATGCACTAGGCCATCAACATAATGTAAAAGAAAACACAATTCACCAAACCAGGCCACCTTCTTCCATTGCGCCTTTGTCCAGTTTCTGCTGTTAACATTCCCATTGTAGGCACTTTTGTTGGTGGACACGGCTCAGCATAGGCACCCTGACTAGTCTGCGGCTACATGGGCCCATATGCAACAAATTGTGATGCAACTTCTGATGTTCAGGAACTTTTCTATTAGAACCAGCAGTAACCTTTTAAGTAATTTGAGCTACAGTAGGTATTTTAATGAAGGGTACTATACAGGCCAGACATCGCTCCATACGTGCATCAGTGCGCCTTGGTCGCCCATGTCCTTGGTGCCCGTTCACTGGTTTTCCTTCCATCCACTTTTGGTAGGTTCTGCCCATTACAGACCAGGAAGAACATCACAAGAACTGCGGTTTTGGACTTGCTCTGACCTAGTCATCTAGCCATCAGAATTTGGACCTTGTCAAAGCCCCTTAAATCATTACACTTGCCCATTTTTCTGCTTCCAACACATTAACTTCAGGGACAAAATGTTCACTTGCTGCCTAATATATCCCACCCACTTCCAGGTGTCACTGTAATGAGATAATCAATGTTCACTTCATCTGTCAGTGTTATGGCTGATCGGTATACATATCATAGGTCACATACATTGCCTGGCCAAAATAAAGCCACACACTTACACACGTACATTTACATAGTCAGCTGTCTTAATTTTATTTCCACATAACATCTATGTGCCTATGCAGGATGGGTGCATCAATTAATGTGCTTTACTTATTACCCTGATGAGCCTATTGCTCTGGAATAGGATTCATCATCACTATTATACAGTTGTGGATTTTACTTTTTTTTTTTTTTTACTGTGCAACATCCTAAGTGTTTAAATGATATCTGATCATGGTCATTCATGTTTTTTCTGATCACATTTATTCTGTGAAGTTCTTGATTCAACACTATCCTTCAGGTTTAAATAATGCATTGCATATTTATTAAAACAGTCACCTTAGTTGTTTGAAACTGTATTTTTTTTTGGCTAAGCAGTGTGTATTTGGACAGTGTATTTTTGACACATTTTCATATTCTTGCCCCTGTACATCAGCACAATGGATGTGAATTTAAGTACCTAAGCTTTAATTTAATTTGAGCAAAATATTGCACTAACTCATTATGAATTACAGAACTAGGCAGGCTTTTTTTTAACTAAAGGTGTGTTCTGACCCTTCTGTTTTTGAGGCTTACCAGCCATTTGCATCTTGAGGTAAATCTTCTATATTTAGATTCATGATGACCTCATAATGATCTCTTTATTGTAAAATTTGTCAATCATACACCTACCTCCTCCAGAGTGTTCTGGACTTACCTAGATGTTGTGAATGAGATGTTGTGAGTAAGGTTTTTCCTCACCAAGCAAAGAATTCTGTAATTATCCACTTGCTTTTGTGACCCTCAAGGCCATTTGGTGTTGCTGAGCTCACCAGTGCATTCCTGCTTTTTAGAATGTACAAAATTGTTGATTTGCCAGTCCTGCTTTTTCTGCTATTTTTCTGATAAGTCTCTTTGTTTCAGACTTTCAGTTGTATTGGCAGCCCTTTTGATCTTTATTAATTATTGTGTCTTTAACATCTTTATTGCTTCATTTTAAATCCATTGTCATGGTGTACAGCAGCAAAACTGTGAAACTTTTATTTCTGTCCAAAGACAGGACCTGACTGTGCGCTCAGGCATGCACACTCTCTCTCTCTCTCTCTCTCTCTCTCTCTCTCTCTCTCTCACACACACACACACACACACACACACACACACACACACACACACGTTGTGAACATGCAAGTACAATGTTGCTTAATGTTGAAGTTTTGTTCTGGGTTTAAACTGTATAAGGGGAGACATCGAAAAATCTAAACAGTTTATAAACAGTTTATAAATCTAAGCAGTTTTATGCATATAATTTCCTTCTCTTACATAAACTCATGATGTTAACTACCTGACGGAAAAAGTCTTAATACAGTAAGAGTGTGTTTTTGCAAAATACACACTCGTTCTGGTTTTCACATTTGTGTATTTTGTTAGTGCGGCATGCCTTGGAGCTTATTATTAATTTGTACTGAATAGTAGTTACTATTTGTCATTTAAGTCACCACTGGTTTCTTATATCTGAGTGCAGTGCACAGGCACTATTAAGTGTCCTTTGGGCGAGTTTTTATAGATTTTATAGATTTGTTTTTCAACTATGTATTGGTTGGTTTAACATCATATCAGCACTGCTAATGCACCTCCCCGTACAAATATGCAAATATGTGTGACCTGAAAACAATTTGGGGCAGTTTTTTTTTAATTGCCAAGCAGACATTGCTGATTTTTTTTCCCCAAAATATGCTGGATTTTCAATGTGGTACTGATTGTGCTGCATCTGCATAACAAACTGTGGGAGGTATAGATTGTGGTGATTGTGTTAACCTTATAAAAATGTATATATTATGGGTTTGTTTATTCCCAAACAGTTGTATAATAACTTTTGTAAATTAGCCATGATGTGTTTCTATGTGTAATCAACATTGTAGCACCCTTACTAGAGTACTTATGCAGGAACAGTTGTTTGGTTAGTCTTATAACAGATTGCTAAATCCAATCCAATCTAAATTCACCTCATGTCACATTACCATTCTGAAAAAGTTATAAGGCAAATATTCTGTGACTTTGTTTTAAAAAAAAGTTTTACGGCAACTTGTAGGAAGCTTCAGGTTCTGGTCATAGTTCTTTCGAAGCAGACTAAAATGTTGTAAATGCAAATTATCACATCTCCAGCATCACATGCCTATGGTTTG
This sequence comes from Clarias macrocephalus, assembly GCA_011419295.1. Taxonomy (NCBI): domain Eukaryota; kingdom Metazoa; phylum Chordata; class Actinopteri; order Siluriformes; family Clariidae; genus Clarias; species Clarias macrocephalus. The sequence continues at coordinate 26,267 of JAAGKR010000647.1, read as the reverse complement.
ATCCTGAGCTCAGGTTTCTATCAGTGTGGAGTTTGATGTGTTTTACCCATGACACACAGTTTTAAAATGCGTCTGTGGTTTTGTCACACCTGTCATTAGTTTTATTCGCAGTCTTGTGGGGATGCACTCCAAATCAATCACAACTCATTTGAATTAGAATTGTTGCTGAAGGAAAATGAACGAGTTTATGCTTATTGTACATGTTTTAGCGGTGCTACATGTTATTCTGAAAGATTTCATCAGAACATGATTTATTGAGGGATTGTTTCCTCATCTCCCACAATGCGTTTGTGAGAAAAACATAAAACATGATAGGAAATTTTCAAAAAACCTTTGAGGTTATGTGCTGTATGTATACATACAGTATACCTACCTATACCCGATGTATTGACAAACCGGATTGTTAAAACAGGGTTAAAAGTCCTTATTGTTTTAGATTAATGTCTTGAATAACATTTCCTTTGGCTTATTAGTTTGACACATATTAGTTTTTGTCTTTAGTACATACTTACTCTAAAACACATATTTTCAAACTGCTGGCACAGCATGCCTTCACAGGGCAGCTGAACACACTCTTAACACACTCAGAGGGAAATACTATCAGCTGAACACATATGGAGGAACGCTTTAACTGCCCTTTTGCACATACGTGATGGCCGCTGCTGGTTGCTGTCACTGACTGACATGGGAAGGCAATGCCATTCTGATTCCTGGCTTCTCTTTGAATTCTGTGGTTCTCCCTGTTGGCTCTAACCACTTTGATTTCCTTTTAATAACTCCGTTACATGAATTATGTTCTTTCTATGCCTTTATAGTTGGTGTCTATGTACTGTACCACATGTACCTTATGTATGTTAGATAATCTGAATGTTTTTTGAAATTACAAGGTCTGTTGTAAATGGTTGTAGTAGCTGGGCAGTAAATGTATTACTATCTGGATGTTTATACAGTTCCCTACACTGCAAGTGAGAAAGCAAGATTATTTAACCAGCTAATAGTAGGAATTATTATAGTAGGAACCTATTTCAGTAGGACTTGGCTTTGCCTTCTCTGTAATTGGATTTCGGTAAAAGTATCTGGTAAACATAAATGGTTGCAATGTTAGGGTGTACTTGCACATTCTGAGCGCATTAGTTTTTTTCTGGAAGAAAATGTTTGTGTGTTCTTGTCTTCCAATCATCTTTTCACCATTGACATCATTTTTCTTTTAGTCTGCATTAACACATCTTCTAGGGCTTCTTTAAGTCACTGTGCCTCGTCTTAATCTTTTTCATGACATATTCAAATCAAAAAATATTGTCTGATAGAATTTATAGTGCATTACTTAAAGAAAATGAGCGTGATTACCAGAACATTGAACTTTGTGCTCCTCATAGATCTTTATCTCTCCATTGCATTTATTCTTGCTTGTAAATTTACATTCCGAGCAGCCCATCTTTGGTTAGAGAAATGGCATACATGCAGTAACATCTGTGCCTGCTTAATGTAGATTCAACATTGTCTAGGAAATAAAAGATTGAATTTGGGCATCTGTACCCAAAGTGCTAGTCTGCAATGTGAAAAGGAGGTATTTTTGTTTTATGGGTCGAGTAAGTATTAGGTGGGATTCATTTAAAAGGAACACACTGTGCCGTCTTCTTTCATTGATTGGTTTGATAACCTTGCTTTGGGTGTAAAGAATGAAAAGAAGAAAAGCAAATAGGGTTTGTAGCACAGAAATGTGTTCCATGTTTAAATTTTTTATACGTACAGTAATTTTATGAAATCTCGTGGTCGTTTGAATATGCTTTCATAAGTGAATCCTTGATATTGATACAGAATCTAAAGTGTTTTATCCCGTATATATTGCAGCCTGTAGCTAAATCACTTTGCAAAGCCCAAATGACTGCTCGTTGTGCAAGCCACCTCATTTTTATTACATTTCTTTCAATGCTTTTTAAAATCTTCATAATTTTATGGTCATACGTTTTTATGGTCATACAAGGATTTGACCTAAACTGTTTTTATCCAACTTTTTTATGCATCACTTCTCACTATTTACTCAGCTGGGCTTTATGTCCTTGTACGGTCATTAACTCATCATAAACATTCACTACTAACCAGAAACAGGGATGTCAAACATGGATATTAAAATTTTACATGAAATATTTACTCTACAAACTCTAATTTTGTAACCTAAAACGGGATCCATGATCACATTTTAGGTTTTAGTATTTATTGATGCCCCTACTTTCGTACTCTTGTGCTACTCTTGGGCGTGTGCTGCTCCAACTGTTCTGCACATGCCACTGGAGATATGAATATCACAAGGAGAGATACATAATTTTTATGAATTTTTCTTCTTTTTTTTAAGTATGTATCATTCCTATAAAAAAGGTTTGTTTTAAGCAAAGGTGAAGCCATGCCAGTGCAGGGTTTTTTTTCTGGGAAGTAAAAAAAAATGTGTACAAACAAAAAACAGGAATATGAGTATTCTCTACTGATATTGCCTCATTTTATGGTGTGATGGTGATGCTGTGTGACAGCCACTCTTAACCTCTACCTGCGGTTGCCTTTAGTTTCTGTGCTCCTTTCAAGAGACTAACAATAAACAAAGAGGAAAAATAAACATATCAGATCTTATTTAGAATTTTACACGAATTGATACATGTTCTTTGTCTACACAGGACTGACTCCAACTGAAATTTTATCTGATAAAGCTTTAAACTTGTTTGATTTTATTTACGTTCTGTAGTATTTAATGTCCATAAATCTTCACTTTCTTTTTCAATTTATTTATGAAAAAAGTTATTTCGACCAAACAACAGAGAATCTGTCAGTGCGGCTTTGTGATATTGTCTGATTTCAGAGTCAAATGTTGCTTAGCCTAACGCATGGATCATATACTTACATCAGGTTATGGAGAACTTTTTTTTTTCTTTCACTCTTTAGTAGCGTATAATTTCACAGATAATATACAGTGGTAACATTTGTATCAATGGCAATCATTCTGAATAGTTTTGATCTAACAATATTTATGCTTTATTTGCAAAAGTTTGCCTTTTTACCTCCATGCAGATTTAACTGTATTTTTTGTTTTGTTTTGTTTTTATTTGTACAAGTTCTGCAAGGGGTACCTAATAATGTCATGTTAACAATGAAATTTCAATAAAAGCAAAAATGATCAGTTATGTAATTGTTATTAAATACTGGCTTCTACGAAATGTGTTTTTCTTGTGTAATTACATATCAATGTTTAGTCCATTAGCTATGGCTTTAACTGTTGATGCAACTTCGCCAACCAAAAAAAGAAGAAAAAAAAACCGTGTTGGTCAGTTCATGTGTGAAAATGATTCCTAGTGCTCCCAGAACAACTCTTTCACAGTTTGAGTCCTGGAAGATAGCTGTGCCATCGGGGACGAAAAAACTCCACTGATGTGATACCCTGGTTATTCAGGTCATCAGCTGACTTAATTTTAATTCCATATAATGTGAGCCTAGACCCGACCAACTGAAGCAACCCCAGATTATAACACTTTCTCCACAGACTTATACAGTGGGCATTATGAATGCATGGGCTCCTCTTTTACCCTTTCCATCGCTCAGGAATAGGATCAACATGGATTTATCAGTCCACATGACCCTTTTTCATTGCTTCAACACCTAATCTTTATGCTCCCGATCAAGTTGAAGCTTTTTTTCCCTAATTAGGCTCACTAACAAGTGGTTCTCTTATGGCCTCACAGCTATTTAATCCCAATCCTGTGAGCTCTAATCACATTGTGTGTGTATGGAAATTCTCTTACTTTTACTATTAAACATTGCTATGGTATTAAGTGTTGATTATTTTTTAAGCAACTAAGTGATCTCCATTCATGATTTTATGCTGACCACATTTATTCCAAAAAAATTGACAGCTCAGCATTATCTTAACAGGCATTTTAAAAATCGTTAGTTGTTTTCTTTGCTTGATGCAGCAAAATTAAATTTTGGTCAGGGAGTGTATTAACTCACTTTATTAGTAAAGACTATACAGTATTGGTTATAGTAAGTGTCTATGCAACAGTATAATTTAGACCTAATATAAACTAGAGCAATAAGCATGCACGTAAGTGACGAGCCTTTACATGCAATAGGCTTAGTAGTTTTATCTACAATTCACCTCAGTTGATTTGATAATTTGATATAAGTTGTGAGTGAAGTGAAGATTTTGAGCTTTAATCCAAGCGGTTTTAACAAATATATTGCATTATTTGTTTATACAATATGTAACTGGTTGTATCCATACACAAAACTTTAGTAGTTAGGCTCTATTTCTTAGTAATATCCTGAAAATTAAGAAGATAAAGATCTGTAGTTGATTCCACGTGTTAAATTTGTATTTTATAGCAGAATATTTAAGAGCTGTCATAAGAACAATTTAGTATTTTCTTGAAAAGAAGAAATGTACTGGTGACCTCAGCAACGCCAAAAGGCCTTTAAGCTAAACTAAAGTGAATAATCACAAAATTCTTTCTTTGGTGAAGAAAAATGCCTTCACAAAGCTGCCCTAGTACACCTCAAAATCAACGAATTATATGGCAGCAACATAGCATAAAATCATGCGCATGCTTTACAGAACATGCAGGCAGGTTCAATAATAATAATATTTACCACCATGGTGAGCGACACACATCTCAGAACGCAAAACTTTTCGAACTTTGAGGCAAATGGGCTACAACTGCAAAAGGTCACATCATGATCCATGCCTGTCAGACCGGATCCTGAGACCACAGTGGGCAGGGGCTCAGGGAAATGGGTTGGATGAAGATTGGGTAAAACATTATTTTCCATCTTCCAGTTTTCATGTTGCCAGTTTCTGTGCTGTATTTTCATTATTTTAATGATAATTATGGCCCAAGCACTATAAGGTGCGCAGGATCCACTTGTATTCCTAAGGATTTTTTTTTCCACCCTTTTGGACTTTCCGGGGGTCTTAACATGCTCAAAAACTCATGAAACGGCAGACAGGTTGGAATCTGCTGCCCTCAGGAGACCTGAGAGTCTCGTGGCCCCCCACACGAGATTTTACTGCATAGCTCATACACACTTTCACGTAGGCACACGAAACTCTGTACACATTTAGAGTTTATCGAGCCAAACAACTTTCGTGCTGCATGTCCTGGGCTGAACTTAAAAGGAAGCCGGTTATTTTGGGTTGTTTGCAAAAACGCACCCGATAGATTTTGATATACTACTCCTAGGGAATTTATACAATCTTCACCAAACCGGGCCGAAGAGATCTAAAGACATTGAGGACGCAACATTGCGGAGGGATTTTCGATATCTCAAACGTGATAATGCCTTAAACTTACACCAAAAAATGATTAATAACTTTGTGTGGCATTATATTGAGTGACATTATATTCAGTGACACCTTCTGTGACATCACATTCAGGAACATCATAGTGTGAGGCTTTTTTTTCCAGCATCTGCGGCCTATTGTACACACACACACACACACACCACAAATGTTAATACACACAGACTCACACACCATACACACAAACAAGCACAAACACATTTACTCGTCACACACAGACTGACACATCCACACGTCACACACCTCTCTCCCTCACTCTCACACACACTAACCCTCACACACACAAACACATCACACACACACAAACAAGCACAAAACACAAGCACATTTACTCGTCACACACCTCTGTCCCTCACTCTCACACACACTAACGCACTCACACACACACGCATGCATGCATGCACACAAACACACTCACACATCACACACATGCACACATCCATATTACAAATGTTTACACTCATGCACACAAACACCTCTCATGACGCACACACACACACACACCATACACACACACATTAGCCCTGTACGGTGTGTGATGTGTGCAGGTTGTGCGGTGCAACCGAGTGGCGATGGCTTTTTCAAGGTGTTAACACACTCGAAAAACACAGGTTGTGCGGTGCGCCCGGGATGGCGATGGCACAGGGTGCTTGGGCCCATCATCGTTGCTTGCAACTATATTTTATTTATTGTGTTCCACACTTGCATCACAGGGAGGGACTGCTAGCACAGGTAGTGACTATTATTATTATTAATAAAAAAATAATACATTATTTCATACATCAATTATACTGGTAATTTATTTATTTATTTTGGCATAAAACAAAAGTCCAACATTTAATGTCATTTTTAAGGAGTGCCGTTTAGTGGAGTACAAAGGTGCAGATGATGGGAATAAAAGATGAGAAACACAATTGTGAAAACAGTGCAATTAGCATTTGTGTTAAAGCTTTGGAGTCTTCTCTTTTTAAGCTGAGTGTCCAGAAAAGGAATGTGAGAGAGCTGGACAGTCTAAAGGACACAAACTCTGCTACATCTCTCGATCACTACCATTTTGGGTGCCAAAAATAAAAATATACAAACTTATCAATGGACAAAAATGTCACCTCAGAATTGTATTACACTACTGTACATACTTAATATATTACACATAAGTGAAATCACTTAATTATAAAGGGTTAATATGCAAGTCAATATGCTGTCAAGATCAGGCTACAAGTAGCATCCATATTGTTTTGTGTGATGGATCTCACATTGTTAAGTGTTCTTCACAATGTTCACTTATCACATGCCCCTAGTACCAGTTTGTACATGATATCATGAAGCTCATGTCATCTACTTTCTTGCCACCTATTTTGCACTGCGGAAGATCGGGTGCTGCTCCCACTGAATCCCTCCTGTGTTCTGTGTTCTGATCCTGTGTGACTGTTGCTTCATTTCCTAGGGGTGGTGTGCCACTTTGTTTCTTCTTACTCTGATTCGTCTGGGTGTGATGTGAGGAATTCAAACTCGAATTTGCATCCATGACTGCAGAAGAAAGGATTGGAACATTAAACTGGAGGTAGAAATTTGAACTTGAATGACCTGCCTTGTCAGATCAGAGGCGTCAAACTGGATCCAGAAATGTGATTCCACCTGTTTAATGGCCTATCAGGTGTGGGATTTGCTTGGTTGGAATAAAAGCCTGCATGCACACTGGCCCTTTCTGGATCCAGTTTGTAATTTTCCGGTTTAAAGGAACAGTAAAAGAAGGAGCATGCTGGGGCATCCCTAGTTCTCAATGTTGCCCCCATGTGGAGAATGCTACTAATAATCCACAAAAGCTATGTTCTAACAATACATATTATTAAATAAATTTTTATTTCCAAAAGCTACTTTGCGACTTACGTCAAAGCAATTTACTGCTTCAATTGATGAAATGTTTTAAACTTTGGTGGTCTGAGTTTACAACTAAAACTATATAAGTAGAATACAAGAAAACCCTATTCAGCAATGGCCAAAATATTCATTATCATAAAGTCCGCTGCTTCTGTGAAGTATCTTCTACTGAAGTATCATTACAATCATTTTATAAATGTCAAAGGCTTTTATTGACAATTACATCAAGTGTATGCAACAAGTGTTGCCGCCCCCCTCCGCCCCGCCTTTGATGCCTCAAACAATCAGAAAAGGGATTCATCATAGATAATGACTTTACCTCAGTCCTCAGCAATCCAATCCCTGTACCTTTTGCAGAATATGAAAAGAGAAAAGTGGCTTTTTTGCTGCCCTATTTGAAATGTATGAAGGTGAGCACTACCGTAAGTCCTGTGTCATAACAACAGTAAAACATCCTGAGGCCATTCATGTGTGTGGTTGCTTCTCAGCCAAGGGAGTGGACTCACATAAATTTTTTTCCAAAGAACAAAGCCATGAATAAAGAACTGTACAAAAACAACCTCAGAGAACAACTTCTCGCACTATCCAAGAACAGTCTGCTGATGAATAATGCTTTTAACAGCATGATGGAGCAACTTGCCTTAGGATAAAGTGGCTTGGGAAACAAAACATCGACATTTTGGGTTCATGGACAGAAAATTCTCCAGACCTTAATCCCATTGTCAATCCTCAAGAGGCAGATGGACAAACCAAAACCAACAAATTCTGACAAATTTCAAAAATGAACAGCCAGCCGTTGATCGACAGCATGCCAGGGAGAATTGCAGAGGTCTTGAAAAAGAAGGATCAACACTGCAAATGTTAACTCTGCATAAACTTAATGTAATAAAAGCCTTTGCCACTTATGAAATGCTTGTAATTATACTTCAGTATACCTGTAACTTCTGACAAAAAGATCTAAAAAAAATACTGAAGCGGTAGACTTTCTGAAAATTCATATTTGTGCCAATGTACTCAAAACATTTGGCCAGGACTGTACAATACATGTAAATGTACATGTAGCTCTTGTGCAAGGCTATGTTGAATGGAACGAACACACACACACACACACACACACACACACCTTTTTCACCGCCTGTGATTAGCTCACGGTGTTTCCAGGCAGAAAATGTAACGCTGCTGCAATGACGCTGGTTGAACAGGTGGTGAGCTAATAAGAAATCAACAGAGAAAGAAAGCGAACATAATGTTACCTAAGAATTAACAGTATATTCATATCCATACGCACTTATAATAAGTAAATAAATAAATTATTATAATAAATACAAAATATATTTAAATGCAACGTTTGGGAAACAATAAATAATAATAATAATAATAATAGTAATAAATTTTTATATTGTCTTTACGCCAACTAAAGATTTCAAGAAATTCATGGCTAACTAAAAAAAAACATACCGTGTTCAGCAAAACAATACGTGACATATCCCATCATCCACAGCGGCCTACGTACGCAAGGTTGCCAGACATGAACATATCCCGCCAGAGTGACCAACACGTCTTCATCTTCTATACCGCATATCCTGTAGACATTCTGAATGTTAAAAAATGTGAATTGCTACCTATTCACACATGTTCTGATTCTAATATAGCTTCAATAAGAGTAGAACCAGAAGTATTTAGGTTTAGTGATATCTAAAAACATGATTAGAAGAGAAGATACTAACATCTGTAGCCGTACTGTTGACATGAAGAGATCTCTTAGTCGTTGGCTGACTAAAGATATCACTATTTGGGAGAGTCATTCTTTCCAAAGCCGAAGGTCTTTCTAAATTAATTTACCCATGTCACTCACTGTATGTTTCTCCCAAAACCATTAAGAAAGCCGACTCAGTTATTTTTCAATTCCTGTGGAAAAACAAAACCCACTATATTAAAAGATCAAATTTGGGGAAAGATTATATTAAGGGTGGTGTTAGAGCCTTAAACTTTCAATCAATGGTAGGAACTTTTAAGATTAACTGGCTCAGAGCTTGTTTATCTCAACCTGATTCCATGTGGTTTCATATACCATTTTGTGATTCAGCCTGTGAAACGTTACAACACCTGTTCACCTGTTTTTTCTATGTCCTGTGTCAGCTGAATTTTGGTCAGAAATACACACTTGGTTATCACTCAAGATCAATGATATTCCACAGTTTGATAAATCTGATGTTATCTTCTACATGGATAACCTACACCCCTCTGTTGCTACTGTAATTAACATTATTATCCTTTTAGGTAAATACAATACACATTGTAGAAAGTGGAGAAATAGTAAATCATCTTTCATATGGTTCATAAATGACTTTAAACAATATTTCATGTCACTTAAGAAACTGAAATCAAGCAAATCAATAAGGATCTGTGATGACATTTCTCATTCGTTATAGTTTTGATTTATGCCTCCAGTGCTGTGCTCTGTTATTCTGCACTCTTTTTATTACTGTGAATCTTTTTAGCCCCACTTTTTCTTTTCTTTTTGTTTCGTTCCTTTCATTCTTTTGCTATTGTAGTCTTTGAATGTTTGAATCTTCTGCGAGATCTTGTACTGTAGTGTTTTTAATTTGTTTGTTAAATATATATATATATATTTTAAAATCCTGTAGACATGATCTGGGGGGGAGATGAGTGGCGGAGGGGCCTGGAGAATATCCCAGGAGACTTTGGGCACAAGAAGGGGTGGGTTTACCCAAGACAGGGTGCCAATGTATAGCAACACACACACTATGGGCAATTTGGGAAAGCCAATTAATGTAATCTGTATTTTTTTGGTCTGTGGGAGGAAACTGGAGTACCCGTAGGAAATCCACCACGCACAAGGAGAACATGCACCCGAGGAGGGAATCGAACCCTCAACCCTGGAGGTCTTGAAAGTTAAAAAACGAATTCTTGTAAATAGTTATTTAACCAAATTAATATAGTTATTTTACTATTATTGTCACAAATCCAGAATACCAATATATTACAATAAAAACAAAGAGGAAGAAGAAGAAGAAGAACCGTGAGGACCGGCAGTAAGTTGACCACACACTACATTTGTAGGTAATGGTAGCATGCAGGCGTCAGGATCTGCACGCGGGCTAAGCAGCGGGTGCCCTCTAGTACGTTTATATTCTGAAACGTAGAGGTAATATTGAGAGTCAGTAAGAGTCGGGCATAAGAGGGGAACAACTGGCGTAAATTTAAATCCAGAGGGGTGTAAAAATGTACACACACTTCAATAGTTATCTTTGTTTTTTAATGGCGGTTGAAAACCAGTAGGTTGGTTACATTACTGCTATTCCTTTTTTTTTTCAAACTTGAATTGAATTATGGCAGCAATGTGTAGGGTATTATAAGGCTGCACAGTCCGAAGACTGGGCTAATTGGCGTTCCCAAATTGCCCAGTGTGTGAACGACCACGGTCCCACAGTGTTCCCACCACTGTTGTAAAATGGGGAATACATGCAGTGGTAATCACCTTTGGCCTTCAAGCTTCCTAGTTGCACTACAGAGGTTCCTAGATGGATGGATGAATGGATGGAATAGCACTATCTTTCCTCTGTCCTCTGTTTCTTGATGTCAGTAGTCACACCACTGTTGATGCTATCATGTGTGTGCATATATTTTTCATATTGTATATATTTTGGGCCCCTCTGTATATCGGTGTAGTCAGTGTATGCAAACCTTCATATCCATAAACCAAACATAAATTCTCCATAGCGCATGTGTAACCTTAATCCCGTGGAAATCGGTGGACCTGGCAACATTTCGTAGAAAAACCGAACGTGCTTACGTAAAGACGTTGTTGAGGAAGTGAACACGTGGGTCGCGTGCGTTCACACTTCTTCAGAAGGGTTCAGGCCTTTGCACGGTAAATATGTTATTATATATTATTTTTTAAATGTATTTTTATTATCTACAGGTGTCAGTAAAGTTGTAGTGTATGGACCATATCTGAAGCGGTTACAAGAAAACAGTCGGAACAGCTACTAAAGACAAAAGTTACGGGAATGGCTTCCTGGCTAACTCACCCAGCTAACGCTATACAGTAGATATAACGCTATACAGTAGATATAACGCTATACAGTAGATATAACTCTATACAGTAGATATAATTCTATACAGTAGATATAATTCTATACAGTAGATATAACTCTATAAGGTAGATATAACTCTATAAGGTAGATATAACTCTATACAGTATTAAACAACGCTGTCTATTGCGCGACGCAGTGTGTATTTAATTTCTGTCAGCGTGTGACTTGTGACTAAAATCTATAGTTTTTCTGTTCAGAACTCAAGGTTAGACATCATTTACTCTGAGGATTCGGTTAGAAATGTGTGACATGGCAGCGTCTTTTGCTGTTCTTTTAATAAACATATACAGGGCTCAGGATTTTGCAGTACAGAGTGACATATTTTTAGCACAGCATGGGTACTTTTTAACTGAATTTTATTTAATTTCAACCAATTATACACACATGACTAAGCAAAAGAAATAGCACAGATACACATTCTGGTTGTTTTCTGTTGTTTCTACCACCAAAAAAGTAATGATAATAATAATATGCTCATTTTCAATGTGCTACATTTTTGCAATGTCATTCCCATATTGCAGTATTGGTAGAGTTACATGTTATAAAAGTTATGATAACTTTTATTCTATCTGACATATCTAAAAACCCAAATGCCCAGTTTGATTTCTGAAGCCTCAAGGCTTCCATATAAGCACTTTTTATTTAAGGGTTATTAATTGTAGAATCATTTTGCAAGTAATAACTTATTATATAAAGATAAATCTTTTTTTCCATTACAATATTAATCTGGTTTATATTAGTAGGGTTTAAGCAGCTTTTACTTGGGAACAATGCTAAAAACGTAATATCTGCACCTAGGTAGTTTCCAGTTATTGAACTCTTCAATTAAAAGAGACTAGTCGAACCAGCTAGTAATAAAAAGAAAAAGAGAACGAACCAACCGCATCTTGTACAACTAATTTGCTTCAGCCATACCTACAAAATTTAAAACATTACACTGATGGGATGGAACATTCATTTAGGAAACCTGTTTATGAAAATGGATTTGCTTTGCAAAGGAAACAATGTTCACATGTTTGGCCAGACACAAAATATCAGGGTGAGGCAAGACAGAATTCTGATGCTTTTCTTGGCTTTGGCATAGCCTTTCTCAGTGCAGTGTGCTGATTCATACAGCACCATCACATCAATATACTGGTGTAAATGCAGTTACAAATTACCAAAATCAACTAAGTGCAAAGCGTAATTAGAAAACAGTGTTTTGTGGAGCCTCATAAATCTTTATTTGGGAAATCCATGGAATTCTCTAGTTCCATTATAATTCTGCTTGCATTGTTAGCCTTTGTACAAGTCATGTTACGGCCTTTTATCTGTCTTATGTAAATTACTGCACAGTGAAACACTTTTTGCATATCCCTGCTCATGAAGTTGGAGTCAGAGAGACGGGTCAGCCATGAGACAGCACCCCTGAGGTAGACAGGGTAGAGGGCCTTGCTCAAGCGCCCAACAGTAGAAGATAGGCTTAAACCATCGACCCTCTGATCAGCAACCCAGAGATTTACCCTACTGAGCTACCACTGCTCCAAGGCCTTTAACAGTCTCTGTTCCCGTATAGAATCTGTCGTATGATGTCTGACCCTGTGCTCTGTGATGTACAAATAAAATTTCTGCACAGTGAGGCCATGTAACAAATTAATTGTTATACTTAAAAGAAAAATAATTACCATGATTGGAGATCACCTGGATTGAATAGTGTCAGCTGTACAAGACCTGGGTCGGTCAGATTTAGGTTCAGCAATATTCTATCTAATTGTGATTATACATGTTCATATGTTTACATGTGTAATCACAAGTAGAACATTTTAAAATCGTGTTAAAAATGAGTTTGAATTAATTGGGGGGGGGGGGGTTTATATCAGGATTACTGATATAAACTGTATTAGCATTTATTAATTTGTTAACAATTATGAAAAGCTTATGATAAGCACCTCCATAAAATAAAACAAGCCTTCTGAGATTTCTTTGAATGTAATATTCCTCACCGTTACTTTACAAATGCAAAATTGAAACTTGTTAGTTTTGCAGCTGTGATCATGTTATTTTATTTATTTATTATTTTTTTTAGGGAAATCACAAATAACCTTGTTCCAAGTTTGTTCATTTATCAAGCTAGTGTCATAATAATACATTATTCGTAGTCATGGTATTAAGAACAAGCACAAACCTTTATATACTGTCATTTTGGTTACATTTAACTCTTATGCAGCTCCCTGTTATTTAGTTTATAAATGTAAATAATACAGATACAGTACAGACCAAAAGTTTGGACACACCTTCTCATTCAAAGAGTTTTCTTTATTGTGTTCTTTAGACCAAACAAGTCTCTTCTGCTTGTTGCCTGTCCTTAGCAGTGGTTTCCTAGCAGATATTCTACCATGAAGGCCTGATTCACACAGTCTCCTCTTAACAGTTGTTCTAGAGATGTGTCTGCTGCTAGAACTCTGTGTGGCATTGACCTGCTCTCTGATCTGAGCTGCTGTTAACCTGCGATTTCTGAGGCTGGTGACTCGGATGAACTTATCCTCCGCAGCAGAGGTGACTCTTGGTCTTCCTTTCCTGGGGCGGTCCGCTTGATGGTTTTTGTGACTGCACTTGGGGACACTTTCAAAGTTTTCCCAATTTTTTTTTTGACTGACCTTCATTTCTTAAAGTAATGATGGCCACTCGTTTTTCTTTGATTAGCTGCTTTTTTCTTGCCATAATACAAATTCAAATTCCTTTGAATGAGAAGGTGTGTCCAAACTTTTGGTCTGTACTGTATATGTTTGTACCTTACTAACGAGCCACTCTGTTCCACAGTTTCTGTTGAGAGTGATCCTGTTATTGGCAGTTCTCTATTAGAATGGCAGTCAGAGCATCCTTTGAGAAGAATAATGAAATTGGCTGTTTTGCAAAGCTCACCAACACTTACTGCTTAGTGGCAATAGGTGGCTCAGAAAACTTTTACAGGTAAGGTCTGCAGCAGTCTGTAAGTGGCTACATGTAATTCTAATTATAATTTTGGTGCTGCTCATGGGTATGTTAAAAAATAATAATAATAATAAAAAAAAAGGAAAATAAATGGAGTTCAATCTTTGCAGTGTCTTTGAAGGAGAACTTTCAGAAACAATCCCTGTAGTGCACGCGTCTATAGCAGGATGCCGGATCATTGGAAGGATGTGTGTAGGTGAGTGAAACTGGTCATTACTGGGTTGTCGCCTGACAACGCTGTTTTTACCTTTTATTCAGTATTCAGTTCAGGCTAGTTGTGTAATGAAGCACCAAAAACACAGGTATTTCATAGTATTCTCTGAAAGGATTTTGTACTGGTGCCTTCTTATAAATCTGAATGACCAATACAGAAAAGAGCTGAAAATTTGAAGTGGATATATGCTTATTGTCTAATTTATTATGACCATTTATACGCCCACACATTGAGTTATTGTATCATGTAGCAGCAGCACTAATCATAAATTCATGCAGATACAGGACACAACATAATATTTACGGTTGTTCACATCGAACAGAATCGAGGAAAATGCAATCCCTGTTACTTTTTAATCATGTTACACTCGGTGGTGGTACCAGATAGACTGGTTTGAGTATTTCAGTATTAGTTAGATAACTTCCCAAAGTTTACAGAGAATTGTAAAAAAACAGTGAGTGAGTGAACCTTATTGTTGACATGAGAAATCAGAGAAGAATGACCAGACTGGTCTAACCTACCCAGGAGTCTATAGTAACTCAAACTACAGACGATTCATGGTGAAACTGTGAAGTACGGGATGAAACATGGTGCACCGCTTCCTGGGCATTTGTACCCCACAACAGTGGGTGTGAGTGAGTGATGTTTGCATGCCTTTCCAATGCCAATCCCGTTAATTTTCAGTTGAGCTGGGTTTGAAGGTGCTAATTATTTTTCATTTCATTATTTTTTGCATTCTTGTCTAGAACTCGTTTTTCCAAATGGACCAAAATGAGTGAGCTAGGCCCATGGGAGGTTTTGGTGCTATGAGAAACAAATTGTCATAGCTTGAAAACAGTGAAATTTTCGACTGAGGTCAACTTCCACAGTGCTCTGGAGACCTGACTTGAATCATGTTTTCAAAATCCTATTCTAACATCAAACCACCCTAACTGCAACGGCATGTCCCATCATGCTCTATTTCTTACTTACAATCATTCTCCATTCTCTTAAATGAATGTCTTGAGATTACGGTTGTAATGATTACATTTGTATACTTGTTTATAACTGCATTTAGCTTTGATCTGTCTAAAGAATCAGTCCTGATTTCTGACACAAATCTTACTTTTACTTTAAAGGAAACCGCCATGGACTTCTCGTGCCCAACAACACTACAGATCAGGAGTTGCAGCACATGAGAAACTCCTTGCCAGACACGGTGCGCATTCAGAGAGTGGAGGAGCGACTGTCTGCACTCGGAAATGTCATTTCTTGCAATGACTATGTGGCTCTAGTTCATCCTGACCTCGACAGGGTGAGGATAATTTTTGTTTGCGTTGTGTATGGAAAGCATTTTTTTCAGTCGCTGAATGTAAATTGGGTTTAAGTGGAACTCATTATCAGTAGTTATAGGTTGTAAATATAATATTGTTTTGAGTGAAGTAATTCATGATATGATTAACGGCTACTGTACTGCACAGGAAACGGAAGAGATTCTGGCAGACACCCTAAAAGTGGAGGTGTTCAGGCAGACAGTGGCAGAGCAGGTGCTTGTGGGTAGTTACTGTGCCTTCAGCAACCAGGGAGGCCTTGTACACCCGAAAACATCTATTGAAGACCAAGATGAACTTTCCTCACTCTTGCAAGTACCTCTAGTTGTAAGTGAATGTCCTTCCCTAAATTCCTAAGCTTGCACATTAACCTCATTTATACACTACCGTTTTTTGTTGCATTATCATCAATTAATAGTCTTGTGTATAATTATGAAATATTAATAAATTCTGCACAGGGCCCATATATACACTCACCTAAAGGATTATTAGGAACACCTGTTCAATTTCTCATTAATGCAATTATCTAATCAACCAGTCACATGGCAGTTGCTTCAATGCATTTAGGGCTGTTGTCCTGGTCAAGACAATCTCCTGAACTCCAAACTGAATGTCAGAATGGGAAAGAAAGGTGATTTAAGCAATTTTGGTTGGTGCCGGTCTGAGTATTTCTCAGAGCACAATCTGCTCAATTACTAGGATTTTCACGCACAACCATTTCTAGGGTTTACAAAGTGAAAAGGGAAAAACATCCAGTATGTGGCAGTCCTGTGGGCGAAAATGCCTTGTTGATGCTGGAGGTCAGCGGAGAATGGGTTGACTAATTCAAGCTGATAGAAGAGCAACTTTGACTGAAATAACCACTCGTTACAACCGAGGTATGCAGCAAAGCAGTTGTGAAGCCACAACACACACAACCTTGAGGCGGATGGGCTACTACAGCAGAAGACCCCACCGGGTACCTACAAATAGGAAAAAGAGGCTACAATTTGCATATGTTTACCAAAATTGGACAGTTGAATACTGGAAAAATATTGCCTGGTCTGATGAGTCTCGATTTCTGTTGAGACATTCAAATGGTAGAGTCAGAATTTAAACAGAATGAGAACATGGATCCATCATGTCTTGTTACCACTGTGCAGGCTGGTGATGGACGGTGTAATGGTGTGGGGGATCTTTTCTTGGCACACTTTAGGCCCCTTAGTACCAATTGGGCATTGTTTAAATGCCACGGCCTTGTTTCTGACCATGTCCATTCCTTTATGACCACCATGTACCCATCCTCTGATGGCTACTTCCAGCAGGATAATGCACCATGTCACAAAGCTCAAATAATTTCAAATTGGTTTCTTGAACATGACAATGAGTTCACTGTACTAAAATGGCCCCCACAGACACCAGATCTCAACCCAATAGAGCGTCTTTGGGATGTTGTGGAACGGGAGCTTTGTGGCCTGGATGTGCATCCCAGAAATCTCCATCAACTGCAAGATGCTATCCTATCAATATGGGCCAACGTTTCTAAAGAATGCTTTCGGCACCTTGTTGAATCAATGTCACGTAGAATTAAGGCAGTTCTGAAGGCGAAAGGGGGTCAAACACCGTATTAGTGTGGTGTTCCTAATAATCCTTTAGGTGAGTATGTATGTGTATGTATATAGAGATGGGTAGATGGGTATATGTCAAGAAATCTGAATATAATTTTAGATATTTATATATAATTTGAGTGCGCATACACACTCACACACGTACACTACCAATCAAAAAATCATGTTCTTTCCTATTTTTTATTCTGTTTTTACATTACAATGGTTAACTACATTCTAAAATGATGCTGAAGAAAACAGTAAACATTGCGATGTTTTGGCTACTTATGCTCTATAAAATCAGTTTTATTTATTTTTTACATTTATTTTAATAAATGTATTTTAAAGTCACTAATCTTGGGTCAGATCAACTAATTGGGCTCTTTTTTAGGCCGGTACTGTAAACCGTGGCAGTGAGGTGATTGCCGCAGGCATGGTGGTGAATGACTGGTGTGCCTTCTGTGGTTTGGATACAACAAGCACAGAGTTGTCAGTCATTGAGAGTGTATTCAAGCTGAGCGAATCTCAAACAAGCACCATAGCCCCCAGCATGAGGGACTCGCTTATTGACAGGTAAGTACATTTAAACTTGGTTGCATAGTCTTTTGTTTTTATTTCTTTGTAAAAAAAAAAAACAAGGATTAAAATGGTAAAAACACCAAGAATATGGATTTTAAAAGCAATACTTGTGCTAATTGAAATGTTTTCATTTTGTTTTCCAGCCTGACATAAATTCAGCACGATTGTAACATGTTTTGGAGATGGGTTGAAAACAAGACTAGGTTGTGGACGTCACCATCAAGTGCAACATTTGTGTCTGTTCCTGGATAAATCTCTAGGGATACACTTACACTCACTCTTTGTATTGTTTTATATCGTATGAACTGATGTAAATCTAAATTTATGAAGTTTCCTTGCTAAATCTGCAGAACAAAATGTAATGGAATGTTTACCATGCAAAATCTTAATTGAGTGAGTTTTAATGTTGCTTTCATTTTGTCACTGTACTGTTCTATCATTAAAACTTTGGGCAACACTCATACTGGAATTTCTGCTTAACTTCTTCATTGTAACCTAATAGAATTTAAATAAATTAGTCTGTTTTCCGGGTAAAATATATTAAACATGATATTGTAAGGTGATCATAGAAAGGTAGATGCAACAATAGTTTAAATAAATTGATTTCAGGAATAAACACAAATGCTGATCAACTAAATGATCATGCTTTGATATTTTATGCCTTAAGTTCTACTTGTACTTGTTTCTCCACTTTTTAATGCTCTGTAAATGGGGTATGAAAGCATCAGTATACCTTGCAGCACTGCAGTACTTTTGGGATTAAATGTAATTATATATTGTAATATTCTTTGCTTAATTTTCTTACAAAGGCACTTTTTTAATGACTTTGCTCAAATATAAATCAGTGAGTCCATGATAAGTGTATGCTTTATTGGCATTTTAATGTGGTAATAGTCAAGCTCAAGTGTTTTCCAGCAGACAGTAAATACTGAACAATGCATAGCTGTGAAAAATGCAGTTGATTTTGTAGCAGTTTTAAGTGCTTCGTTCTTTGGTGTTTTGGATTTTTCATGTACATGTATGCAGCAGTCACAGTCAAGCAGGTTTTGCATCGTAGAATAAAAAAATATATAAAGGGGTAAACAAACAAAATATATACCTCCAAACAAATGCTGAAATATTCACAAAGAATCTTGTTAGAGTTTTTTTTTTTTTTTTACTTTTTTCTCCTTACACAATTGCTGAGCTCACCCTGACACCATAGTGTATTCATGTCTTTATAGTTACTTTTTAGATCTCAAATTAAATGACTCGCAGGCTCAGACTTTGATTCTTAACAATGGTTCTATAAGTTCTATAACGCATCCTATTAGGAGCTGATCTCAACCTTAAGATTCTTTGTGAATTCTTCACTGATATATTGATAAAAAGCAATGTTGAAACAAATACAAATTAATTTCCATTTCATGTCTAAAACTGAACAAATGTAACATCAGTAACAAAACCATATACAATAAAACAAAATATAACTTCAGCTGGGTCATGCTAATGTCCATTTTCATGTGTATTGTCTGTCATGTACATTTTATTTTAATTTACCAAACATGATCCAACTCAAATATAAAAAGTAACATATTAAAATGCAAAAAAAAAGTTATATGCAGTTTGAAACACTAATGTAAGGCCTAATTTAAACATATAAACGTACGTTGTAATGACACACACCATGTTCATCTCTCTCTCTCTCACGCTCTCTTATATTTCCATCTTAAAAAACAATTCCCAAAAATGTTTCCTCATCCACCGTAAATCACATCAATACGGTACATCCAGGCCCTATGTCAGCTTACTGATGTACTGTTTTGGGGAAATAAAATTTTAAAGAGCTGCCTTTATGTGAGGTAAATCAAATTATTATTAGGGCCATTGTCTCACATTAAATTAGTCAAATAGCATGGTCTTGAAAATCAGTATCAAAAGTACTGAGTAGGTTTTCAGATGCAGTTGAAATCCTGCTCTTCATTGCACTACTTTGTTTTAATTTTCCTCTCCCCAGAAATCCAGTTCTTATGAACATCTGTACTCCTGACCATCTATTCATGTAGCAGCAGCACAGTGTGTAAAATAATGCAAACACAAGTCAAGAGCTTCAGTTAATGTTCACATCAAACTTCATACTGGGAAATAAAATACCTCTGTGACTTTGCTAATGGCAGATGAGCTTGTCTGATTATTTAAAAAAAAAAAAAAAAAAAAACTGCCGAGCTGTGACTGTCTCTTGACTTTAAACAGAATTTAAGCAGACAGCTCTGAGTGGACTGGAAGACTACAGTACAGTAACTAACATCTCAGTTTACAGTTGCTTCTTGAGATAGATGGACTGCAACAGCAGAAAACCGCATCAGGTTTCACTCATGTCAACCAAGAATAAGAATCCAAGGCCATCATATGCACAGATTTCTTGGGTAAAGGTTTTTCCTTTTAAATCTATCTGTTCAGTTTGGGTTGAGTCTGTGCTTGCTGTTAATTTTTCACTTTCTATCTATCTATTTAGGGTTTGTTGTTCACACCATTTTGCATAAACTCAAGATGTCTTGTGTTGCTCCAGCCCTAATCAGCATAGATTTTATGCATTGTACTGCTGCCACATGATCAGAAGAATAAAACAACACGGTCTGCTATGTAACTGGTGGAGCAGTCGATCACAAAAACCCAATTATAATATTGGTTCACATAAAATGTACACAAAATTAATTTCAAAAAGAATTTCTCAACGTCAATTAGACGTTGCCAGCAACTGTACATAAATGATTGAAATGCAGCTCTGGTATTGATCAGACCTGCACTGATACATGAGAGGCCATTGAAATTAGCAATTTTATACTGCTTTATCTGCAAACATTTACATTCTGAGTGCAGAAGTCTGCATATGTGTCAGTCAACATGGTCATTAATTTGCTTTAATTAGTGGAGAAAGGAACATTTTTGCAAAATCCATAAAACTTACAATAACATCCTAAATATTCCTCATTGCATAATCAAATACAATCACTGAGTCAATTTGCATCCCTGGCCAATTGCATAAGTAGATACTGGAACTTGTAAAATCAATGTAAAGATATTACGGTTCCTGAAAGCCCACTTATGTCTCGCCATTAAACTTCAATAAAAAGTAACAAAACTCTGTCCATAAGTAATATTGATTGCATCATTGATTATTCAAATTCAGTAAGCCTCGTGGCATCGAGATAGCAGCTGCAATAACAGAGAAGGAAGAAATGGATTATATATTACAGCAAGGCATCTGCGTAGAAACTTGTATTGGATGGGTAATGGCCACTTGGAAGGAAGGACTTCAGACACTCCAGCTAGTTGTGGTCTTTTAAGTCAAACCTTACATTGAGAGAATAAAGAAATTTGTTCGGATAAGCAACAGTGCAACACAAGTCAAAAGTTTTCATGCACATTTAAGCTGTTCAGCAATTAGCTTACACATCTTATCACACATTCACAATCAACAGTAGCATAAAGTACAAGATCTATTTACAATGAACTGTGTAGGAATCTTAGGTGCTAGTTGTAATGAGGTGACTAATAATAGGCTAGTTCATTTTCATGCTAACTGCAAAAAAGTATACAGAGTATAACTAGTGAATGACTAAGCAGTAATAAACAATGGCCAGCTGTCAGCCAGGTTGTTATTCACATCAAACAAAAAACTTGGAAATCACTCAGTGTTCTTGAGATGTTTAGCGTTCCTGTGATAAAATTTGTGGGAAAATTACAGGAAGTTTTAATACGGTTTAGCATGCTATGCTACTGAAACATTCACAGATTTAAGCAATAAGAAAGGATTCAGCCATCATATACAGAAAGATTTGAGGAGATCATCATGATTGTTCTTAACTAGCATTGAACCTACACCAAGTCCAATGGGGTTAGTCACCTATTAAAATAATAAGCTCTTATAAGTTTTTCCTGCAGTGTGATTGGAGTTTGATCAGATTCAACACTGGTATAACCAGAGCAAAGCAGCTCTACTGTACATCATGATGCAACCTCAACCTTATGATAACCTGACATGTTATACTTGTCAGTATAGTCATCACCTTTCTATTAATCCATCCAATGAATCTCTTAAAAAAAGGTGATTTGCTAACACCTCGACACATTTTGTCCTCAGGGAGTTAATGTCCACAATGGGAGGTTCAACAAGAACAGGATCATTACAGCAGAAATCACTGAGTCACCAGCCACTTGTGCCTGGACCTGACACACAGGTACAGAAGGCAATGGACAATCAGCTCTTCTTGCTTGAAGCATAAACTAAACTTACGGGACAACGGTGCTAGGAGTGAAAGCCCTTAGCATGATCATATTATTTTCTGAAGGAGTTATACACCCGAATACAGCACATGCCACTTTAGTACCTGCAACATTGGAACCTGATACTGCAATCACCTTTACACAAACAACAATGTGAAAATCTGTGCGTGCGCATCACATACGGTAACTTACCATTCTGTAACGCCCGTGAGAAGGTCAGTCTGTGCCAGATCAATTTCAGCCTATAGGCATGGAAAGGGATTTATTATATTATACAGTACTTCATGTATAGTTTAAAGGCAGCCTGGTCATTATTTGCTGACTCACCTGACCAATGACATCCTTTTCTCGACTCATGAAGGAAGAACTGTGCTTTACACACACACTGAGCATTCTTTTCTGAGCCTCCCCCGCACTCATGTCAAATTCGAACCTGAAGAAAAACAGAATCAATGCATGGCATAAACATCTAACCTCTAACATAAACATTGTTTTGAGACATACTGAATATTATCAGTAAATAAATATATAGGAAGCTACATTTGTGAAACTTTAGTTCATAAATAAGGGCCAAAAAATAACTGTGCTTAATAATGGTTTTATGTCATATTTATGCACACACACACACACACACACACACACACACACACACACACACACACACACACACACACACACACACACACACACACACACACACACACACACACACACACACACACACACACACACACACACACACACACACCACACCTCTCATTAAACTCAGGGTTCAAATCTTTCTTCTTGACAGCAGTCTTTCTCTTTGTGGCTTTGCTTTTATCAGGCAGCAGAATCAGAGAGACGTAAGTGTCTATACCTTCTTTCGATGATGTCACCAGGCCTCTAAAATACCACACACAGTCAAAAACAGAAGGACTTAGCGTTCTTGGACTATTTAAAATGTAAGATATCTATTATGCTTGAATGTTTAATACTGAACACTAATACTCTAATAATTGTTTTCTACTCCTGTTTCTTTTTTCTTCTTTTATTAATTTTAACAGTAAACTCACATTTTGTATATTTCCATAACATATAATTTAATGCAATTATCTTTTGAAGGAAGAAAATTTCATTTCATTTCCTGATTAATTTGTCATTCTATTAATATGACATTAAAATAATATCTATAATATAATACTATAAAATACAATAATTTTCCCACATTTTATATTTCACACTTATCTTAAAATGTATATCCAAAAGATGAGCACGTGTTTTTAGTTTTTTGTTAATTTATTATATAAATAAAGATGTGCACATGCCACACATGAAACAGGAAGCAGGGAATTAACTTATCTGTGTGCTCCGCCATCTCCACTGGCATAAACCTTTGGCATACTTCATCTCACTTACAAAATGTTTGGTTACAATAAATCTGACTGAAAAAAATAACAAACCTGCAGCCATGAATTATAACAATGAGTTTCTTCTGATAGGACAAAGAAATTCTGATCTGTCCAGTGATGGGGATCTGCTTATTGCTTAAAACAGGCCCAGCACCGAGTGCCAGAAGTGCGGCCATCTTAGAGTTCAAGATCTGCATTGAAACAAATAACATGAATAATGATTAATGTGCTGCATAACTTTTTTGCATAAGATTTCTGTTAACACAATTGTTGCCAGACATTTACATATACTCCTGAACATGAATGTGACTGCAATATTGGACTGTCAGTGATTTATTTGAACCGGTCTTTTCCTAGGGAGGAATGATTATACAACATACATCTTTAATAGAATAAAACTGCAAAATAAAGACAACATTTTAGATAGCGGGCTAAAAATATACATGCATTCACTTTTACTTTGGTGTTGATGAAAGTCTTAAAATGCATTTCAATACACCAAACCCAAAGGCTGTTAAACTTCCTGTAAGTGATCGTGATTTATCTCTGTGCCAACATAATAAGAGTTTTTACACCAGATCTGAGGAAGAGAAGAGTAATCACGAATGTCTATTAGAGCCAATTCTAAACAACTGCAGATTTCAACATCAGTTTAAACCATTGCAAGGTATTGCAAGGTATGGGCAATGTTAAAAAGTCAGGAAGTAGGCCCTAATCTTTTTCCTCAGCTAAGAGGTGTGGTTCCAATAATCGTGTACAATTCAGGAACTATCAAGACACAAACCTGCCATAAAGAGGAAGCTCCTGGAACATCAGTGTTTCTGTCTACAGTCAAGCAAGTGTTACATCATGATAGAAATGTATCAGAATACCTAGTGCATCACAGGTTGCTGCATATGGGGCTTAGCAGAGGCAAAGAGTATTATTGATCCAGCCTTCAAACTCTCCAGATCTCAATCTGAGCATCAATGGAATTCTCTGAACAACCCAGTCATGCACGTAGGGGTTAGAGCTACCCTGGTCGCACAAGGAGAACCTTCACGATATGGTTCTGATTTTAATGTCATGTTTGATTGGTGTACAGTATGTGCTAACACTGTAAAACTGTCTGACAGGGCATGTCTGCCATCATATGGCATAAATAAGGTTTGAGCATAGCATGTTCATTAATCTGTGTATAGTAATGTAAATTTTGATTTATACATATTTCCTCATTTCATGCTGCTTTGCGACAATGACAACTGTTAAAAGAGCTAAAAAATTTAATAAATACAATTTGTTAAATGTTGCTGGTAATATCAGCTAAACAGCAACAATACATTGATATCTGGTTTAATTCTTTATTTCTCACATTCTAGCTATAAATAGGTTTATCTATTTTTTTCCCCTTACAAATCACTACTTGCAAATTAGCATCAACCTGGATGTGTTAAAGATCCACATTTTCTTAGGAGGTGTGTAATATTTCATACCTTAAGTTCTGCCCTCAGTAGGATCTGACTCTCAGCTAAACCTCCATCTATACACAGCCACTTGTCCACCATGAGCCCTGGTTGGGAGAGAAGCTCTCTGACTGATAGAACCAGGGAACCCAACGGCTGATCCCACCCACTAGAGAGCTATAAAAATGTTTACAGGTTATAAATTGGGGGGAAGAAATATGAATGAAATACATAAGAAAGTAATATATACAAGTATAAATCCTTACTTTAATAATAAGCATGTCTTTGTTGGGGTCGTGTACCAGGAAATGAAAGTGTTCATGCCACTGAGGAGATGTTGAGCGGTCACACACCTAAAAACAGCAGTGAAGAATATATAGTAAAGTGCAAGGAGAACCCTTTAATAAATAACAATGTTTCCTGTAAGATAACGTTGCATGGTCTTATTTGGATAGCTTAAATATTGCAATGTCAGAAGAATCAGTTCTCCAAAGAAAAAATATAATTAAAAACTTTTGCACATTCTCAAGTTTGTTTAATTTAGGAAATTACAACATAAAGAGTCTCGGGGACTGGTCGCCAGATGGATTGGCCACACCTCTAATCGTTTAATCGTCCATCATCATTAATCCACCGTCAGCTAAATTAAAGTCAGTAATCACTGCTCTAATACACACCGATCAAATAGATCATTAAGCGGAGCCTTTTTTCCCTGGAATGAAATCCAGCTTCTGCTACCTTTGACACTGATAGCAAACGATTTAATAATAATAATTTAGTAAAAAACAAACAAACAAATGTATATAAAATAACCATGGATTAATATTACATAAGAATAATCATGGATTAATTAGATTGCATTAGAGTAAGTAACAGTCAAATTAATAAAATATTATATATAATAATTTGACTATTAATTATTTGAATGCAATCTAATTAATCCATGATTGTTTTAAATCATCCAATTACTTATGGTCCTTAAAAACAATGTATAATTTCTATACTATTTATGTAAAATAGTCAAGAACAAAAAAGTGCATCACTGTACATACATACTGTATAAACACACACTGTGTGTTGTGTATATATATATATATGTGTGTGTGTGTGTGTGTGTGTGTGTGTGTGTGTGTGTGTGTGTGTGTGTGTGTGTGTGTGTACAGAATAAT
>JAAGKR010000646.1:134099-175717 GCA_011419295.1 Clarias macrocephalus | reverse complement strand
ATCTACTTGATTTTTGTGATACTCGTGCTAAGATATGTATGATTTCAAAATATTTTCTCTTTTAATGTTCGCTGCTGGCATTTTAAAACGGTTGTATGGAAGAATGATATATTTTAGAAACATCCTAAATATATTCTTACATTTCTTACATATTCTGATATGCATTATATATCAGTACAATACGATACAAAAGTTTTTGTTATTATTCAAACAAACTTACTCTAAATAGTCTCTGTGAACAAGCCATGCAATCATAGTACGCTCACACAGCACACTGAGAGATTTAAGTGGGAGAACTCTGATTATCTTCTTGTATACGTCTGTTTTATAGTTACATTTTGTAGAATAGACTGTTCCTCCTCCATATCTTTTTCTATCTCTGGCTTGCAGCTTGACCTATCTCGTGATTACACAGATAAACAAAATCCAATCAGCCTTGTCTAGCTTATGTAGGAACAAAAAGTATGTGTCATGATTGTTCGATTGTTCGCAGAAATGTATTTTTGTCTGTCAAGCACTTAATTGGTTGGCCCCGATTGTTGTTTCATCACAGCATATAATCAGGCTCTAAACAGGCGAATGTTTGGAGGGCAAGCAACGCCACTCCAAACAGTAGATAAATGCAACGCTGAATCGCAGTGGGAAGAGATGTGTAGATAAGTGGGACTGTGTTACATTCATAACATGAACCCAATATCACAGAGTGGCTATTATCCAGCATTACTCGCTGGCTTGGCATGAAGCTGTTCATCACAACTAAATAAGACCTTACTAACCTAGCTTGCCAAAAGAGTAAAAACGCATACACACACTGACATCTGGTAGTGCTATAAGGTTTGCATTTGTACTTTATCAATTAATGAACTGCACTGGAAGCAGGCATGCAAAAGACCTCAGCCTTCGTT
Source organism: Clarias macrocephalus (assembly GCA_011419295.1). NCBI lineage: Eukaryota > Metazoa > Chordata > Actinopteri > Siluriformes > Clariidae > Clarias > Clarias macrocephalus. The sequence goes on along the minus strand of JAAGKR010000646.1, from coordinate 174,812 downwards.
TCTTCGATTTTCTTCTTTGTACGAAAAAAGTACAGTCGTGATCATGTGACGTAAATCATAGTGCATTCGATGTGTGAATCAGTGGCCTGGTGGTGCACTTAACTTTTATCTGGCCTTTTCTCAATTGCTTCAACATTAACCTGTCAAGTGGCACTATGTTCCAGAACGACAGCAATGCATATGCTCAACGACAACACACGTACTCGCCAAGAATTATTATCAAAGCTTTTCATCCTTCACTTTTACCTCAGAAAAACAGTCTGCATTTAATTTCAGTGCAGTGAAATAAGAGCCTCCTTCACATTAAGCAGGCTCAAGGAGCATTAGGTTCTTTACAACACACATCCTCTGAGATGAAAAAGAAAAGGAGGGTCTGTTGTAAAATATGAATTGCAGTCCTGCTGGTGTTTATTAGCCTACATCTGTATAATTCTCCGATGGCAGTAAAACTCATCCCTTCCTCAGTACTGAGTGAATTCGTGGAGCACGACTTAAATTAACACAGTCTGGCTCTTAGAATCACTGAGCCCAATAATTAAACAGCCCAGCACTTCCCTTAGTGCTAATGAGAAATGCCTTATTGGAGAGGGTTTGGGGAGTTCAGCGCCTAAAATCACTTTCTCGCTCAGTGCCGCACATATTCTGCACAAGCAATACCTCTGCGCTCGCGTAAGGAATACAAATCATTTTACATTATTGGTAGGCATGAGTTTTTGGTACGCAGTACCTGAAGTTCCTTTTTCTGAATTTATTTGCGTAAAACAGGATCTGTCTTTTCCTTTCAGACTCTACAAACAGCAAGAGGAAATGCAAAGCGCAAATGGTATCACAAAAAAACTATAACTAAAATACACAAATAGGTAATTGAAATACACACTATGTATTTCATCAGAAATCAATTATTACTTTGCTAAAGCCAGACTTATTAACCAATTCCTTGTGAATGAGTTTTGTTAGTGGCCAAGTTATAACTTGCAAAATATGACAAAGAATGACAGAATAATCAATCACCGGAGGTGGGTAGAGTAGCCAAAAATTGTACTCAAGTAAGAGTAGCTGTATAATATTACTAAAGTAGAAGTAAAAAGTCATCATCCAAAATATTGCTCAAGTAAGAGTAAAAATGTATTTGGTGAAAAGACTACTCAAGTAGTGAGTAACATTCATCTTAATGTCCGATTAATTTATTTTAGAAATTACATAAGCAGTCAGACAAAATGATAAAATAATGTACAAATTCTGACATTTCCAAATAATAAAACAAATGAAATAAATAAAATAAAATAAATGAATAAAACTAAATATCTTTACAAAATAGCAAATTAAGGAACAAGAAACTAATTCCCTAATCTCAATTTTTTCACACAAGTTTTGAAATAAATACCTACTATAGGTAACATATGCATGTTTGAACAGTATTAACTATTTCCAGTGTAAGATAGACTGTATATTCAGTTGCCCTCCAAATGGCTCAGCAGATAGAAAATAACATTAGAACATGTGTACAGAAGGTCTCACTTCACCATAAAGATAAAAGATAAAGATACTTTATTGTCATTGTGATACAACAGAATTAGTTTGGTAGCTCTTAGAGACCAGCAGCAATAATACATTTAAGAATAAACTAAATAATAAATACAAGATAATTGCACTAAAATGTATAAATATTAAAAATAAACATTAAAACAAAACAAACAATGGAATGTAGGTGAAGTGGGACATGGATCTTAGTGCAAACAGTAGAGTGCAAAAAAAAAGTGCAAACATGATTGTCCGAGGTAAAAATATATTGCACAAGTTATATTAATAGCTGGAATAATAGTCCTGGTGTAAAGTGTTTGGTGCAGAAAAGTGGCTTCAGTTCTCAGCAGTTATGTGTGTGTGTGAGTTTGTGTCTGTGTGTGTGTGTGGGGGGGGGGGGGGTAATACAGGCTACAGCTCTGGGGAAGAAGCTGTTCCTTAGTCTGTTAGTGTGTGTCCTGATGGTCCTGTATCTTTTGCCCGATGGGAGGGGCACAAACAGTCCGTGTCCTGGAAGGGTTCGATCATTGATGATGTTGCTAGCTCTCTTGTGTAGATGGCTAGCATAAACGTTCCCACAATCCTCTGTGCAGTCTACCACAAACTGTGTTCAGCAGAACAAAAGTAAGAAACTTAGATTTTTTAGTTTCTACTGATTATATATATTACAGCTAAACTAACTGCAATATGTTTCCTTCACAATCTACCACGGCATGTGTGTGGTCATGTGACTACATGTGGTTATTGTTATTGCAGCTGATTGGTCAAATGGAGTCAAGTGATTATTGTTGCTACATCTGATTGGTGAAACACAGTCATGTGGTAGATCCACCGGCTGCATTTCTCTGGAAAACAATGTAATGTGTAGAATAAACGGTTAGAAAAGTAACAAGTTGAGTGTAGCTGAATGTAGCGGAATAAGAGTAGCGTTTCTTTTTCGCAAATCTACTCAAGTAAAAGTATAAAGCATAGTGCAGTAAAACTACTCATATTTTTTTCAAAAAGTTACTTAAGTAAATGTACAGTAACAGAGTAAATGTAACTCATTACTACCCACCTCTGTCAATCACCTTGTGTTTGTAAACATGTTTTACTAAGTATAAACTGTAAGTTAACATGAAAAAACTGTAATATTTACACACATATGGATTATTATGAATGAATCAGAATCTGGATTAGAAATTGAAGAATGATACTTAATGTGCATTATTACACTATTGTTATGCATATATTATTAAGGTTTTTGCAACTCAGAGGGTATGGAGTACAGTACAGGCCTGACAGTAGTTCCACTGTAATTACTGTATATTGATGCACTCCTTATACTGTACAGGTATCTATGAACAGCTAAATCACAGGTGTTTTTCCCCAAAATTAAATGATGAGTAATAAGCAGATTACAAATATGTTGTGTTTTGAAGTAAGCAAAGTAAAGCATAAAATAAGGTCAAAGCTGCCACTGTTGGGTAACTGAGCAATTACCTACATACCCCTGCATACCCTGTCTGCTCCAGGGGGCTTTTTCCTTCACCCCTTCTTCCTACCTGGGATATGCAAGGAATTAATTTTATTATATTATTTATTCATGCATTAATTATTATTATTTAGACAGAAACGTATTAACATATACAGTATGTAAAAGGATTAGGTGGCGGGTTTGTTGGTTTTGTGTGTGTGTGTGTCATTAACTTCCAGAGGACGAATAGTAAAACTAATGAAGAAGTGATCCTTTATAGCTGCTATGATGTAAGTGATAACAGGAACTACATTTTCTCCTAGGTATTCCAAGACTTTACATGCAATTAATTTTTTTTAGGATTTCTACAACTACTGATATTTTTGGATTTTCTTCCAGAACAGTCACAACTATTTACTCAAAATAAGTAATAAAAAAACATCTAGTGAGCAGAAGTCCGGCGGATAGAAATGACTTGCTGATGAAAGAGATCAACAGGGAATAGACAGTATGGTTTGAGCTGTCGGAAAGGGTACAGAAACTCATGAATCTACTCTGTACAATTGTGATAAGCAGAAAAGAATCTCAGAATGCATGGCACATCAAACCATAAGGTGGGTGGGCTACAACAGCAGAATACCATGTCAGATTTCAGTTCTATCAGCCAAGAACAGAAAGCTCCGCCTGCAGTGGGCACAGGCTCGCCAAAATCTGGACAGTTGAAGACTGGAAAAACATTGTCTGTTCTGATAAATCTCAATTTCCGTTGATGCAAACAGATAGTAGGGTCAGAATTTGGCATCAACGGCATAAAAATCCCCCAAATCCGCCAAAATCTGGACAGTTAAAGACTGGAAAAATATTGTCTGTTCTGATAAATCTCAGTTTCTGTTTCTGTTGAGGCATACAGATAGTAGGGTCAGAAATTGGCATCAACACCATAAATCCATTAATACAACCTGCATTGTCAACAGTCCAGGCTGGTGGAGGTGCTGAAATGCTGTGGGGGCTGTTTTTGGCACAATTTGGGTGCATTAATATTATTCAGTCATTGCTTGAATGCCAAAGCCTTTTTGAATATTGTTGCTAACAATGTGCATCTTTTTATGGCCAGAAGTCATCTGTTTTCCAATGGGTATTTCCAATGGGTATTAATGCACCATGTCACAAAGAAAAACGCATCTCAATCTGGTTTATGAACATGAAAATGAGATCAGTGAACCTAAACAATTTGCAAGAACTGAATGATGGTGTCAATATGGACCAGAATCTAAAATCCATGCCATGAAGTACTGTAGTGCAAAAATTGAAAGAAAAAAAAAAAAACAGGCCAGTAAAATAAATAAAGAATGCATTTTCTATTTCTCATTCGTTACCTGATCGGCCTTTGTTTCTCAGCCCTCCGCGTTGTCTCACACATCCTCCCATCCCATAATCCCTCTGCCTCCCTTTGATTTCCCTTTCTCTCTTATCCTTGACGAGTTTTTTTTTCTCTCCTTCCTCTTTGGTACTGTGCTCTAAATCAGGGTTGTAAAGAGTGTTAGAAGACCTGCTGTGACAGACACACACACACATACAGAGAGAGAAGGAGAGAGAGAGAGAGAGAGAGAGAGAGAGAGAGAGAGCATCACCATCCTACATTATTAATCCTGTTTGTTTGTGTGCCTTTTCCACTCATTAAATAGCCAGGCTGGGGATGAGAGCTGGAACCCTCAAGCCATTGTGTATTTTTCTCCCTACCTCCCTCCATATCATTCTCCATCTGTCTCTCTATCTGTCTCCTTCTCTCTATCTCTCTCTCTGTCCCCAATTAGGCTGCAGAGTGGAGGCCAGCAGACAGCACCTGCCTGTGAGAGCAAGCTGAGCAGATGAGAGGAAGAGCTTATGACTAAACCTAATACCCAGATGGAGGGGTGGGAGAAAGGATGAGGTGAACATGGACAGAACATCTGCGCGTCTCTGGCATTAGGGTGTACATGTGCATCTGTGTATGGGTGTGCTCGAAAAGGAAGCCATACATAATAAATGCCAAAGTAAATTATAAGTGACTTCCATGTAAAGACGATTTGTAATCATACGGTTAGGTGTTACAGGACAACATTACAGCGCTGCCTCCTTTCTAAATGTGCCTTGCCAATATTATGAGACTATAATATGATGTGTGTGGTAAATAACAAAACATGACAACTTAGTTGTTCACTGAATGATGTACAATGATTTACTTCTTTATTTGGAAAAGGAAACAATAAGCAGCATCTTATTTCTCTTTAAGACATTTAATTTAATGTTAAAACTTGAAATGTTAAACTGTGTGAAATGTTAAGATTTCCTCCCCTAAGACAAAAGACAATGAAGAAATCTATTCTATACCAACAAAACATTTTGTATAGTAGGTTTCACAAATATTCTTTCTTTATCCAGGGAACAGACATGGCCAAACAGCATATGTAAAGTTATAAATAATGCATCCAACAGCATGTGATACAAATATACTCTAATGATATTTATAGCCAGCCTTTACTGGCCTCTAAGATTCAAGATCCTCTCATTTATAATCTTCTTCCCCATTTTCCTGACTAATCTTTCACCATTTTCTGCCCTAATTTTCACAGATTGTTTGGTTAATCTTAGCTCAATCTCCTTGACATTCTGTTCTAGCTGAGCCAGATGTGACTCCCTCCTGCAATCAGGTATAGTCAGACAGAATAATAGACTAACTTTTGTGGTGATGATTTTGTGGATTCCTACTTGCTGCAATGTACAACATATCATAGTTCATTCCTTTAAATGTTTGATAAGATATACATTCTCCTTTTTCTCCCCAGAAACCATGAAAAATACACATTTTTACATGCAACTGTAAGAGTCAGTTTTTTTTTTCTTCTTTTGATGCTCTGATTACAGAATTCAATGTGAAATAAATCATTCCCCTCTATGTTTCCAACAGTATATCTAACCAATCACTATAATTCATGTATTTTATTACATGGAAATTGTCCCAGCTATTGTATCACAAACTATAGCATGACGTTTCATTATAGAAATATCGCAACATGTAATTTCATGTTACAGATGAAATTTGTGCATAAATTTTTTTGATGTATGATTCCCACAGACAGCTAAACAATCCAATTAAAGTATTCATGGTCTAAACAAAATGAAGTAAAACCAAATTGTCTAGACTATTCTGTAACTAAAGCTTACCAACAGTGGTGGATAAATGCTCCAGTGTCTTGCCCAGTTTTGATTGCTGAGAAACTAACAAGGCTACACGTATAACAACATATGAGGAGCTACTTAGTGCACAGACTGTTACAGAGTAAAGAAAGATATAGCACCAAAAAAGAGTAGAGTACTAGATACAGTGACACAAGTGTTAATATCCTCCCCCAGGACATGGTTCTCAACACAGCACTCAAAGTTTGTGTCAATACAATAAAGAACTGCAGGGATATCCTTTGGTTTGCCTCCATTTCACCATCAGTGTCAAAGCAACTTAAAGAGTTGTGAAGAATTCCTCCGAATAATTTCTCTGACTAATATTTCCGTAGTAAAAGATTTGTAATTATTTATAATATAGGAGCTTAATTTCTGTTTTTTGATGTTACTTCCCTAATTATTTAAGTGTAGTTAAAGCAATATTAATGTACAATATGTACATACAGTATGACTCATACCTTTATGGTTACAAAGATTTCAGCACACTTTATATTATTATGTTTTCTAATATTTACACAAAAAAAAAAAATTCTGGAAAAGGAACAAATTTTGCAGGCTTTAACTATAATTTTTCATGTTTTTCAAAATACCCAAAATGAGACATCTAATGTGCTCAGAGGCAGCAGGGTAGCATGGTGGTTAGCACTGTGGCCTCGACCCTGCAGGGTTCAAATCGCACCTTTGTGCCTGTTTGCATGTTCTCCCTGTGCTTGGTGGGATTCCTCTGAGTACTTTCTTCCCCCCGCAGTCCAAAAGCATGCAGAGATTGCCATTTACAAATTGCCCATAGTGTGTGTGTGTGTGTGTGTGTGTGTGTGTGTGTGTGTGTGTGTGTGTGTGTGTGTGTGTGTGCTTGTGATGAATTTGCACCCTGTCCAGGGTGCAACCTGCCTTGTGCCACAAGTCTCCTGGGATAGGCTCCAGGCCTCCCATGACCTTGTACAGGATAAGTGGTATAGAGAGTAAATGAGGGAGAGAGAGACTAATGAAAGTCAAAAGTTTGCACCGTTATAATCGAAATGTAACTTGAACTTTAACCACATGGTGGCGCTAGAGGAATTGAGGGGCAGAGGACAAAAATAGTGAAATGAGTATTAGCAGCATGCCCAATCAGTGTCTAAATTGAATGTTTTATCATATGGTTCTTGGGACTGTGATAAGCTATTCCATAGAATAATAAATAGAACCCCATCAATACAGTTCCAGCACCTTTTGTGCTTGACCACTTTCATCCCAGAGCTATGCTGTTCTCTCCTCCCATAAAAAAAACGATATAAATTGACTCAGGCCAGCATCCCTTTTTTCTAGATTTTTAATCAAAATGTTGTTTTTTCTGTTGAACAACTAGAAATGAAAAAGTACGAGAACCACAATTCCAAAACCGCACCTTAATATGTGTCATGTTGCATGTCCTTAGCTTCTAATTGTGAAATGATTCTATTATATCTGATGGCTGATTCTGAGCTTAGTCCAGATTAGCTCTGATATAAAACTTTTGCTCAGTGCAGACCTCAGCTGCTCTTATAATTCATACCGCAATCTTAAAAGGAGTCTGAAAAAAAAAAAAGCTTCACATGCTTTTCTCCGGAAGGTGATGTTAGTGAGCAGCTTTAGCTCAGGCCCCAACATGTATTACACAAAAGAGTTTAGCGTGTGGGATGATAAAATAGAAATGTCATTAAGCGAGAGTTGAAAGCATATCAGTATTTATTTATTCTGGTCTCGAGTCACCCACAGTCTAAATGAAAAAATATCAAGACTTTGAAGCTGATTAGATCTGATGAGATTACCATGGGAATATGCTAAGGTTGCATGTTGATAATAATCACTCTGACATGTGTGTGCTGTGTGCATCGACAGAAAAATTTAATTTCACACTCTTCAAGCTCATCAAACAGACAATGTGTGTATCCTGACTTTGATGTCACAGACAGATAAGACTCGTTACATAAGGATTGCTGTACACAAATGAGAGAAACTCATGTAAACCAAAGCTGGATTCAATTTTGCCAAAAAAAAAACTGCTAACAAATCTGGCCCTCACATACTGTAGTGTTAGCCCAATTCTGCCTCTCAAACTGCACCCCACTGTTGACGCGGCTATGAAACTAGTTGTACATGACACTGTGAGAAAATAGCATAAACACTCAGACCTGATATCCACAGTACCAGGAGGGCTGCATAAATATCTAGCAAGTCTCTGGGTAGCTCTAACCTTTCCATTATTGATCTTATTCCATAACCAGCACAAATGTGTGTCCTTTTCTAACTACCTAAGTGGAATGTAATCAAACATTAGGAGCTAGCGGCAGCCAAAATCCTGACAATTACACTGAGAGCGAGAGCGCGCACGAGAGAGAGAGAGAGAGAGAGAGAGAGAGAGAGAGAGAGAGAGAGAGAGAGAGAGTTAACTATATAGAATCTAAAATGAGAGCAAAAGTAACAGAAAAAAAAATACTTGTTTACACCTGGGTCCTGCTGTGGACTAGATTCAGTCGATGAATACAGAGGACAGTGTTTACAAAATGAAGTGGTGCAGGCTCATTTGTAAGCCTTTCGCATTAGTACACGTACCGAGGAGCAACGCATGCATGCCGGGAGAGTAAAAATGGTACAAAACCATTAACAAAACACACATTTTACTGTCACTGTCGCTGTTGTCATGACCTAACACATACAAATGTGCTCTTACTTCAAAATCACATGGACAATCTGCATGCCAGGGAGTTTATCAAATGTACTGTCGAGGTATGCAGCTGACACAACAAATGTAATTGCAAATTACCCTCAATCTAGCAGAGCATTCGAAAAAGAAAAAAAAAAACACATTTAAATGCAGGTTTTAAACTTTATCCAGGAGTATTTCTCCAACAGAATTTGTAACTAGTGATGACTCATTTTTATTTTGCACCACAGAATGAAATATCTTAAACGACGTTTTAAAAAAAAGTCTTGAATAGTTAAAGTACCCCGATTATTTTCAGGTCAAACCAAGTTCACGAGCACATCAGAAAGGCATCCTCATATGACAATCATCAAAAAAAAAGGTCTAAAATATCATAACTTCCATAGCATATATACGACAAATGCACCAAATGATATTATGGCTGCAACTTGCAAATGCAAGAGAAGTAATTTATGTTCGCCAGGCTAATGTAGATATCACCGCTGCACAACAGTCTTATCACGGGTTCATCCTGTGAATGCTTATTTGCCACATGCTGTTAAGACTCTGTCACTGCCTCTGGCGTGCCTTTACGAAGCGGCTCAGATCTGCATAGCATAAAGTTTTATGGCAATGGATTTGCCCTTGATGCATGTATTGTGTCCGTTAAAAATATTAAGCGCATATACGAGGAAGGAGAAGCCAGCAGCAAGTTGTAAATGAACCCCAGAGATTCCATCTGTGCTGAATTGTTCTGCATAAAATAAAGATTCACATACCACAAAAGATCTATCAGAGCCTTAAAGGCTTCTCCTATTGTAGCAATATTGAGTAAAAACCAGTGTAATAAGCAATACAAATTAGATAACTCTGGCAAGCCATTAGCTATCAATTTGAAATAAGATGTGATGTACAGTAGGTGTTTTGTATTTTCTTCTGAAATCCATTATGATGTGAGCTGAACAGTGTGGGCTGTTTTGTTGCATGTAGATACATATCCCTACGACTGCATCGGCCCTGGTGCCGATGTCTGCACTGGCTTTTTTTTTTTTTCAGTGAGGTGTTTGCTGATGGGTGTAATGTTTGATGTTAAGATTGAATCCCACTGCTTCACACTCCAGCGCTGAGCTGTGATGGGGAAAATAGGGACAGCAGTGTGTTTATCGTATAAGTAATGAATGTCAGACGGCAAATATGTTAAAGGTTTCAGGTATTGTGTAAATAAAATTAAAGAAAATGTTAAATTGATTTGCACTCTCATTGAGCAGAGTGACTATTCCTCAGACGATGCATCAAGGGAAAGAAAATATTCACATGATTATTGAATGATTAGAAACATGACACCATTAAACCATGAATTATTAATGTATTAGCTTGAAAATATGACTCAAAACTTGAAAAGAAAAAGGGGACTGATGATATTTAATGTAATATTTAATAAACAGGTCATTTAGAAAGACACTGAGAGGATGTCTTACCTGTTTACAAGGCCGTTGAAAAACTGAAACAACGCGTACTAAAAAAAGAATTCAAAAAGCATAAAAAGTACTGTTCACCTGTCTTATGCGGCTTCCTTTCATAAAGCTCTTTGGTGTCCACTAAAGTGCCGTTAAACAAGCATAAATCTTTCTGCATTTCAGTTTTAACAAACAGGCACTGGATTCTCATTTAGGTGATAATTAATTGCATTAAGCTTTAATTAATGAACAGAAATCTCAGTTGGAGGGCAGAGCCCTGAGATTTGAACGAATGCTTTAATCAGAAGCAAAGTGGATCATGGGGAGAGGGAAAGAGAGAGTGATGTTTACTAATGGAGAAGAGAGAGCTGCCGTTCCACATCAGCTGCGGCGCTCCTTCCTCAGTAGCGAATATTGAGACGCATCTACTGCACTGCTGGAAAAACGAACAGTGACATAAAGGGACTCAAAACAGGAATTTAAAGGACACATACTCAAATACTTCAACTATATAATTACAAGGATAATGTAAAGCAAAACACAAAATGAAAATATTAATTAATTAATTAATTTATTTATTTATTTAAATGCCATTTTATTTATTTATTTACTTGTTCATACTATTACATAGTGTATTTATACTGTTCCTTAGCTATATCTATAGCGTAAGTCTTAGTCGCTGATACTGTAGGTGAAGAATTTTTGTAGAACTGATTAAAAGGTTAAAGCTAAAAATAAGCTAATCAGCATCTGGTAGGTTCTCATAGTGTATATACCATTTAGTTGGCTTGTAGGTGCATTATGGTCATTTCCGTATACACTTGAAATGATCGCGTTGATTGGCTCTGATGAGTGACGCGTTTAGCCACGCCCACCTTGGGGCAAAAGTGGTGAATGAATTAAAATCCTGCTACATTCTATGACATAATCTGACACATAACTGCTCATAACGTCCCTTCTCCTCAACATTTTGATTTAATTTATGGCACAGGTTTAACTTCAGGCCAAAACACTGGCAAAGGTTCATTAAATTCTGTGCAGTCAGTATTATGCTGTGACAAAATCTGGCTGGAGAGATAGACTGAAATTTTTCTGAGAAATTTTTCGTGTCCTCCAATGTAGGAAATATAAATGTAACATTTCGTTCTGACCAATGTACCAACAAAACCTTTTTTTCTTTTATTTATATTGAAGCATTACGGCTATGATTCTTGCTCTTAGGATCCATATATTAAAGTTTTTAGAAAATCTTGATATGTCTGATAATTTATGCTTTCATAACCTCTAAATCAGAATACTGTACTGTGTAACATACTGTATCTTTACACTAGTTTGAAATGTTTTATATTATTTCTGATATGCAAAGCTCCAGACTTCTTGATTGCTGAGATCAGAAACAAACAACCAATTAAAATTTCAACTGACATGGATTCTCAATTGTTGAGAATAGGGAAAAAATTGGGATTCAGGGTTTGACCAATAACCGTGTGATCCATGCACACATCATGAAGCGAGCTGCAAATCTGGCAAATGTAAAAAGATATGAGCTGATTATAAAATCAACAAAACAAAGTTGCCCAGTCCAGCTAAACATTAAGATCATTCACTCGGTGTCACTCAACCAAATAATGGAATAAAATCTCATTGGTGCATTTGTCTCACAATGAACAATAAATGGTACATATGCATTTATCAATTTTCACCCGGAGTGGTTTGTGCTGTTATCTGTTGAAAAACACCAAACAGCCATGACTACTTATTTAACCAGCCATTAATATTGTTTGCATTCAGTCGCGAGGCTGAGATAAAAGTCCACTCACAGACATGATTTAAGTATTTTATAAAAATCACTAGCAGGAAGTTTCTATTATTGGCCTGCATCAAGCGTTTAAATCACGTTCATAGTGAATTTAAGAACATTTCCACATAAACAACGTGATGAGAACTGGGACTAAACAGCTATGTGATCATCACAGCAATAAAAAATGTAATTTGGTCTGATGAGTCCAGGTTTACTCTATCCCAGAGCGATGGGAGAGTCAGGGTAGGAATTAAAGCTTATGACCTGATGCACCCTTCATGCAGAGTGCCGACTGTACAAGCCTCTGCAGGCAGTGTTATGATCTGGGGTTGCTGCAGTTGGTCAGGTTTAGGCTCAACAACATCATTTTGCAAATAAATAAATTTCTTAAATGATCTTCAATGTACTTAATAACCAGGTTATTAAGTGAATGGATTTTTTTGCTCCCTGCTGGCAAATTCCAGTGCTTAAATTCTTAAGGAGTAGATCTGGGAGCATGAGGAACCGTTGCACATTGCAATCAAAGGTAAAGGTAGTCAAACAGAAAATTGTGCAACTTTGCTGTGTGCAATTTTGATGCTGAGTCTTGGTTGCTCACAAAACGTAGATATTGGTCAGATTTTGACGTGCTACAAAAGCTCTACACTATTCTAATCTTTTTTTATTATATATATATATATATATATAATATAATATATAATATATAATATAATATAATATATATATATATATATAATATAATATATAATATATAATATAATATAATATATATATATATATATAATATAATATATAATATATAATATAATATAATATATATATATATATATAATATAATATATATAGATATATATATTATATATATTAGATATATATATTATAAATATATATAGATATATATTTTAAAATCGCCACACGAACGGGAGTGTTGTAGTGGATACTGGCCTACTGCAAGTGTGATATTGCTTTTAAACAGTTGTGTAAACAGGAAATTATTTTAGATTAACTGAGATTTCAGAAACAATATGGCAGAATATTTTGCTTTTTTTTTTTTTTCAGTGTCAAAATGCTGTTCCCGAAGAAGACACAGCACAGCTGGATAAAGTATTGCTTATTGCCCTGCTGTGCGGTGACTGAGACACCATAGTACGTTTAGTAATGGTTTCAGTGTAAGGAGCTATTACTAGAATTGGAATTTTATGTAGCAAACAAACACAAGTGGACTGATACAGTGAAGAGGACCAGTGCTGTTACACTAAATATAGTGTAGTACTGTAGTAAAATGCTGCTTGTCACCAATCGAATAAGTGGAACTTTTCCATCAATGCCAATATCTCCTATGTATGTATATTGCTTTACGCCTCCATGAAACTACAAGCTTCATGAATTTAGGGGGGATGATGTTGTGTAATCAGATTGCCACCACTTTACTTGTATGTTCTTGAGAAGCAGGTATACGCAAAGTGATAAGTGCACTAAAGATGATTTTAATAAATGCCAGTGTAGTAGATGGGGTCATGGTATTGCATAGTTTATCCAAAGCCAAGTAGAAACTGTGAAGCAAACTGAAAATTTGTTGCACAATTATATAAGCATACTGGATGAAACTACACTCATACCTAAGTTTGCATGATTTGATAAAAAAAAGTCACATTGTGATTAACTTGACATCTATTGAGATTTTAAACTGCAACATAGAACTATTTAATGTTCCATTTAGCATTCAATTGCATTTATCTAGGCCAGGGGTCGGGAACACGCTGCTCCAGAGACGCATGTGGCTCTTTCATCCCTCTGCTGTGGCTTTGACTCATAAATAACATTTAAATGTATTTTATTTTAGTTCATTGTTTTTTTTTTCAAATGTAATTCAAAATGTAAAGATTATTGTGATCTTGTAATATTAAAATAAAATGTGTAAAATTTTTTGTGACACAAAATATTCATCACAACCGCCAATGTGCGACACCCGTCGGCACGCAATTTATTGAGCTTTTCGAGCCTGCGTTCCGTTTCGAAGTGTACTTCACAGGGTGCTCCCTACTCCCTGCTCCTTACGCAGTGAATGTCGGTGAAAGGAACTCCCCTCGACAACACTCCACCATGCCACACAAGTCACCAGCGCAGACGTCACTTCCTCTGTATTATTGATAATAATAATAATTGATTAAAGATGTCGCAAGATCTTTTTTTTTTACAGATTACTAGCCTATATAATATTAAAGATTTCTTGACTTTCAGTTATTTTCATATTAATATAATGTCATTGATAATAATGATAATAAATATATTACTCTTTTTTCGAGGTCCATTTTTTTGGTTGACAGCTCACTGCACGCTCAAACACACATGACAAATGGATGATGGCAGACGGCATTTTTGGATTGCTGCAGGTGGATTAATAGCTGCTAATTTAGGTTCTGCTTTTTATTTCATAAATACGAGGAGGTCTCAAATAGACATTTACTATTTTATTTGAAAGTAACCTTCCACCCAGCGTCTTTTTTTTTCGGAGTTCAAAATGTTTTTAGTTGCATACAGAAGTAAGATTTTGTTTTCTCTGTAGCAGTTTATTGATTTCATAAATGCAACACACTATTTTTTTTATCCATAGCACAAAGGTAAAAAACAATTTATGCAGTGTTATCTTTATTTTAGATGTCAAAAAGGTCCTCTGTGTTTTCTTTTCTGTAGGAAACGGGTCCAAATGGCTCTTTAAGTGTTTAAGGTTGCCGACCACTGATCTAGGCTAAAAGCAAATACAGTAACAACACAAATGATACCATATATATATAATATTTCTTTGTTTATATATATATATATAAAACAAATTGCAGCCTTTTGAGATTATATATTGAGATTTCGATTTTTATGTGATTTTTATGTGATTAATTGTGCAGCTCCTTTCACATCCAAAAGAAACAAATATACACAGCTCTTAGTCATAGGATTTAATATTTAATATTGTTTCAATAGAACTGTCAATGCAAAAGGTTAGCAAAATGAAGCTGTCCAAAAGCACAAGCCCAGTGTAGGGGAAAATCAAATTACATTGTTATCTGAATTTTATAGAGCTTTCAAACATTGCCAAAAGGGCATGGCATTGTCATTATCTTGTTGTTATTGCTGTCTTCATTTTTGGGGCTGTCATTACATCGTATTATTTTCATTAACTGAATATTTTAGCATAATTAATTTGAATGATAACTGAATCATAATATGTATGGTTGCTATCCTCTTCTGCATTACTAACACTGCACTGCCGAGAATCTGCATCTGCCTCAGGTACCACCAGAAGCATCATTTGCATTCTAAGGTGCATTTTATTTACATGTGTGTGTGTGTGCCCACACACACACACACACACACACACACACACACACACACACACACACACACACACACATTATACACACTTCAACAGTTCTTATCTATGCCCTTTTTTAGAACTTGACTTAAAATATGGCAACAAAGAGTAGTATTATGTTTCCTTTAAAGACGTCAGTAGTCGCAGCATTGTTGATGCTATCACGTGACCTTCAGAAGAGAGGGCATATCTTTTTCATGTTTACATGTGTATAAATGTTTTTGGGCCTGTCATGCTAAAAGACTTCAAGAAGAAAATCAAGTACTGACATGTATCAGTCTGGAAAGGATTGCAAAGCCATTTCGAAGCACTTCAGCGAACCACAGTGAGAGCCATTACTGACAAATGGAGAAAACTTGGAATAACTGGAACAAGTCCACCCCTACTGTATATGGTAAAAAAAAAAAAAAAAGAATGTTTTGTCCTAGTCCGGAGGTAAATCCAACTGAGATCCTTAAACAGGCTGAATTAAAACAATTGTGCATAGAAGAGGAGGCCAAAATTCCTCCACAGCATAGTAAAAGAGTCAATGCCAGTTGCAAACATTTGATTGGAGTTGTTGCCGCCAGTGGTGACACAACCAGTTATTAGGTTTAGGGGGCAGTTGTCACTGTCCAAAACCATAGGGCCAGGCAGGTTTGGACAGCTTTTTTTTTTTTACCTTTCTAAATGAGATAATCATTTCAAAACTGCATTTTGTATTCACTTTGGTTATTCTGGAAGGGGCCAAATACTTTTTTGCAGCACTGTATATATATACACACACACACACACACACATTTGTACAAGTGCAGCCCAAAAATTTCCATACTGCAGTAAAGTGCTATTCTCTGTATGGAAGGCAGCTCATTAGAGCTCTCTCATTAATCTCTGCTGCATGATTAATACCCAGCCCATTTGAACTACAGGCAGGCAGGAGCGCACCGAATCACGAACTAATGAAGACGATTCACCACCCCCCCACACCCCCCTCCCAACACTACTCACGCAAATATTGTTCTAAATGAGTAGAGTTCTTATCCCCGGGCTAGATTGCTCAAACAAGTGTGACCACCTGTGCTGCTTTCCTATTCTCTCCCGTTCTCCCTCATTTAAATTCACAACCCTTTATTAAAAACTGAAAACATATTTATTAAAATATATTTATAACATAATTAATGGCAAGGAAAATGATTAAAACAGATTAGATGTGCTGTGGCTCCTCACACACATGCCCATACCCCACCACACACACATACCCTTGTAGCAGTCTTTTCAAGTCTCAAGCCTTGCTGATCGTTCTGCATGTTCACTGTCACTGTCCAACCCAATACTCATCTCACACACTCACCTCTTTATCCTTCCCCTCCTCCCCGTGACAACCCCGCAATTTTTGCTGCCTCTCACACACTTTCCAAGTCTGCTAACCTCATTTCATGCCACGTCAGCTGCCTAACCTCTTTCACCCTGTAAGCCAGGTGCCTCTATCACCTCTCACCTGTCCATCTCTCAAACATGCTGTCTGGCTCTCTAACAACAATCCTTCTCATTCTATCGTCCTCTTGTGATCATTCAAGCATGCCATAGCTCTCATTTTCTCTGACTGCCTAAGTGCTTGATGCTGTACTCCTGTACATGATAATCATATTGAAATACTAATGTATCATTTCCAGCGCATTTCCCAAAGATTTCTCAAAAGGAATCAGTAAAATGATAGAAATCAGAATGCTGACAATTTTTCTGTCATTTCCTTTTCATTTGTTTTGACAACATGAACATAATACACTCTTTCTTGCATGCCTCAGCGTTACTTGTATACTATACAAAGCAGCCAAACACGAAATTAAAATGTGTAATACAAAAAAACCCCCACAAAAAAACAGAACTGAAAGATGTTGTGCTATACATGGCAATTACATGTAGAGGCAGTTTAAAAAAGTAGAAAATCATGCTTATTAGAATTGTTTATTTAGGAGAGGCTTCAATAAGATGCATTTCCAAGTTCACCCAGATTAGTGTATACAAGGTTTCATGCATTGACTATGACACACCTACTGGCCTTATCATGGTGACCTTCATGACACCATACCAATCTCGATTAATCCACACCTTCCTTACTAATCACCACCCTCACTTCTCTGGTTACTCCTTTCTCATTCCCCACAGCAGTTCTCTGACCTCTCTCTCTCTCTCTCTCTCTCTCTCTATGTATCGGCCAGTGCAGCTCACTAACAGGTGCCCTACCCAGATAATTAACTGTGTGCATCCCCAAGTGGCATTGGGACGGCTCATTTGCACACTGCAGGAGCCCTGTCTAATTGCATTTTCAGCAGGCTGATTAAAGCCAAGCCATAAATCACTCGTGCTGCTGACTTTGAATTGAGCCATCAGGCTCGGCATGGTGTCTACCACAGCTATACACACATGCCCACATACCACATGCTTATATTTCAGTAGAGTCACAGCTTCACAAGACTAAAAATGTGGTGTCTTGTTTACCCACATAATCATACCAACATTTCCCTGCTGCTAATAGCATGAACTAAAGAAGTTTGTGAACACTTAGGCCCCAATGTGATGTACTGTAAAGGCAATCAAGGGTTAAGCGTATACATGGTTTTGTACTTGCCTTTCCTTTTGTCACATGAATTTCCAGCATTTTAAGCACAACATGGTTAAATGAGCCAGTATTCCATTTCGGTCTGAGATTTCAAATCATGCTTGTTTTTTCAGAACTGAGAAATATATATGTCATGTACTATGAGATGATAAGTGATGTAACTGATTGAGATAATGGACAATGACAGAACTAGGAGTGTAAAAAATGGCAATGTACAAGTTTTCTGCATGAGCAGCGGACCACAGAGATGAAGGACAAGCTCATGGAACTCTGACTGCTTTTATAATGTGTCAAAATTCTAACAAGTCTTACATGATGAAGTAGCTTCTGCTCCATGTTTGTGGGATACTTTATGTTGACAGGGTTGTGCTCTTTTTTCTCAACAGCCGCTATGCCACCATAAAAGGTTGTTCAGATTTTTGCAGAATAATAAGTAAGGAATAGTAAGTGTGCTGGTACAAAACTCTGCAAAATGTCTGACTAAAGGGAGCACAGTATAGTGGCATAGTGCTTAGCATCTCCAGAGTTTGGGTTTGATCCTCTCCCTCCTCGGGAGTTTGCATGTTTGTGGGTTTCCTCCCACAGTCCAAAAACATGCAGATAATTTGTGTTCCCAGATTGCATGTAGTGTGTGGGCCCTGCGACGAATTGGCACCCTGTTGGGTGTACCCTGCCATGTGCCCAAAGCCTCCTGGAATAACATCCAGGCCCCCACAACCCTGCACAAAATAAGCGGTAAAGATGATGAATGTCATGAAAGGAACATGAAAGAATCCCAGACAACAGAACATTCACAGAAACTCCACACAATACTACAGTAGGTAATAGGTTTTTCAACATAGTTTGCAAATTAAGTATTTAATACTGTTCATAAAATTAAGCTTCCCATGATAAGACATGATATTCTATCAAATTCTCAAATAAAAGATAAAACACACCAAGATGACCAGGAACCATTTTAGGAACCATTCCGAAAGAGATTTTTAAGTGATATATTTCTAAATAGAATAATCAAGGTATTGTGATAGTGTCGCACTGGGTTACCCTTGGTGATTCCCATCACTCTTGGACTGCTTGTTCGATGTGTCTATATTTTGTTACATAAAATATATATAAGGAGTGTTATTTGCAAAAAGTCACATGCAAAGGTCATTTGTTTAAAAATGAAACGTTGCCTAGTTACAGAGCATTTGGTCTCTCAGCTTGGAATCTAGATAAACACAAAGTTGGAGAATGAAAAGAAAGAAAAAAGAAGAAACTGACGAAGCCTACAGATAGCTATTTCTCTTTTTTGCTCTGTGTAATGTGTCTACCCTGGATCCAGAGTTAATGAGGAGTAGCTTAGTCTCCATTCCCTACCTCTTGGTCCATTTAAGAAAGTAATCACACCACACACACACACACATAGACATGCACACGCGCACACATACGCACACACACGCACATGCACACCATGTCGATTAGTCCAAGATTAACATCATTAAATCAGTACTTTGAACCAACAGAGACAGCCTTTATGTCTAGGGATAATCTGATTAGTATGGATGTTACATGGCACAATGTTGTAGAGAGATGTATAGAGTGGTGGAGGATAGCAAGAGAGAATTATGTGAAGTAGAGGATAAAGAAAGAGAAATGTGTGGAGTGAAAGAGGGGATGAGCAGAAGTAGTGCACTTCATGGTGTTAACTCTGCTAGTCTGCTTACATACAGATTAGGCACCAAGAGCTTGAGTCAACACTCTGGAGAACCAGCAGTAGTTGAAAACAACCGGGAGAACAGCAGGATATAAGCAGAACACACACACCTCAATACGAAAAAAAAAAGAAAAAAAAGCCCAGACCACATTTAACAGAATGACAAGCACCACACACACGGAGATACACAGTGATTCACTGCAACATTAATCATGAAACCACCAAGCGTCACATGATACGACTTATCTGGGCTTTACACAGTGATTTCTTTCACGCACTGTTTCCACTGCACAGGGAAGGAAGGGAGACACTTAAGCTTTCATTACCATGATGAAACACTCTTGAATTCACCATGTCAACAAGGTCAAACTGGTTTTTAATCATTCATTTACAGCTTCCTGCCGATAAATATCATATTCATTACATTAAAACTGAATTGATGTTTGTCTCAAATGTCATTGCCGTGTCTCCACATCGCGGGCTAGATGTAAGTTTGGGGGTCATTTCACAATGACAAATGGCGTTCCTGTAGATAGAACCGACAGATCTTTCTCTGGCTATAATTACAAGGAGTCTGTAGGGAGCACAGCAGGGTCAGGCTCACTCGCGTTTTTTTGACATGCTGCTCAGAGTATTGAATACAGCTGTGTGTACCCGGTAACACATGCCGCAAGATTACGCCCCCATTGCTTTGAATCGGGAACTTGACACCATAACGGTAAAGATGCAAATTAGTTCATGTTCACTGGGATTTTTTTTCATAGTTCAGTATTTTCAGGAAAGATTTGTGGTGTCTGTGAATGTCACCTGTAAACCTGACTGCTACAGGTATCTGCTCCCCTTAGAGCGTTTTTTATGCTAATGAAGAAAGTGCACGTTTAAACCTTTTCCTTCAGGAATCCCTTGTTTGTAGCTAATGCATTCATATTATCAAAGAGAACAGGACCTAGTGTTTATTTGAAAAAAAAAAATGGTTACAATGACCATTGTTTTCAAAAATTTACCAAGAGGCTATAAAGGAACCAAGCATTTAATCACAGATGCATTAACTCTAGAGCTGTTATGCGAAACTGAAATATGTTTTTTTTTATAGACAAGGCCTTGTAAAAAAGGGTGGGCACAAAGTGCATATACTGGCCTCTAATTCTGTGTCAGCACATGACAGGAAAATCATAGGGGCAGACGAGAATGTGCTCTCTAAATTGTGCTACAACATGATAGGAGGAAAAGGGGGAACAGAAGATTTATTCATGCATGCTTCATAATAACTGGGACTGGAAGGCTAAAATGCCAGCCTCGTGATTTCATTTTAGACATTATAAAAATGGCCTCACATCCCTCTGGCCTCCTTTTTAGGCATTGTGTGTGTGTGTGTGTGTGTGTGTGTGTGTGTGTGTGTGTGTGTGTGTGTGTGTGTGTGTGTGTGTGTGTGTGTGTGTGTGAGTGTGTGTGTGTGTGTGTGCGTGCGTGTGTGTGTGAGTGTGTGTGTGTGTGTGAGAGAGAGAGAGAGAGAGAGAGAGAGCATAAGATTCTACAATAACTCACACCACTAGATATATCTTTCTTTATCTTGTGGAACACGTCAATGAAGAAGGTCCCTGCTATGTCCATTAAAGCCGTAATAAGCAAGAACACCGGCTGTGGCTGAGAATGTGCAAGCATAGTTACAAAATGCCGGGGGGCCATGAAGCTCCTAAATCCCACTGTGAGTGTTTCAGCTTGTACTCTATTCAGCATTGCCTTTCACCGGATCTATTTTGCACAAATTTCTCAGTCTCCTCTCACATTGTCCATTGGCCTCTTTTCACCAACATCAATCCTCTTAGCTTGTCAGTCTCTGTCTATCTGCTGGCAAAAGTGAAGTGAGGAAGAAGCAGGGTTTCTTTGCTAGCATAAAAGCCTTGGAGAGAAGCTGACTACTGGTAATCAATAGATCTGCATTACTGCTCTGAAATGAACTTCATCCACCTATTCTTACAAATATGAACGGTTTTGAGCTTATGGGTATATATTAGGCATGGGATATATACATTCAAAACAAAAATATTATTTTAATGAATTAGTAATATGGTAGTATTAAATAGTATTTTAACATGAATTTAGACAATAATCAATCATAACATTAAAACCACCTCCATACTCCTGAAATGTGTAATGCATTTTCATCTTCTAAAGATCAGAAGTTCGATTCCCAGGTGTTACCACAGTCATCCATAGCCGGGAGTCTAGACAGCAGATTGGCCGTGCTGTCGGGAGGAGTGATGGGATACCTGCACTTTCACATCAAATCATAATGACACTAGCCAATCATATGCTTCTGTGAGCTCATGCAAGTGGGAGGGGCAGATAGCATTTTCCTCCAATTGTGCTACTCTGTCCCCAGCATTGAGTGAGGAGTTAGAAAAGATGCTGGCAAAATGATAGTACTCACCCCTCCCTGGTTGGTAGCTGTCATCTTAATGGGAGACTGCCCAACACGGAGATGTGGGGGAATTGTCTACGACCGACCAATTTGGAGAGAAAATCAGGGAAATTTCCCCAAAATAAACATAAACTGGAAAAAAAAAGCTCTGGCCCGTTGAGGCATGGATTCCACACCACGTCTGTAGTATCTGGTACCAAGACATTAGCGCAGTCCCTTTAAGCCTTTCATGGTGAAACCTCACCCAGAGCTTCAAACATATTCAATGTATCAATCTCTACCCTAAGTAAGTGTTCGGTTTTACTGTTTTTAGCATACATGCAAATCATATTTTGAGTCAGTCAAACTATCTCTCTTGTGCGCAGACTGTATTTTCACCTCCACAAACACTCTTGGGATCTCACTCTGTACTCACCATGGTTGCCAGATCAATTTGCCAAAATCCTGAAATCCTATTCCACAGGTCAAATAATAACTAACATCAGTAGAAGGAATCATAGTGTAGCTCAATCATATCTGCACACCCTTCACAATTTTTTATAACCCATTTTTGTAGCCCAATTACTGGAAAGCAACCTAACCTGGCAACAAGCCTGGAACAAATTCTGACTGGCTGTTTGGCACACTTGTCAGGCTGTGCCATGCTGAGCCATTATTTATTTATTTATTTATTTATTTTTCATTCACTATTTTTCAAATTAAGATGCAAAAAATACTAAATTGTATATATCAATACCACTCAAAATTTTTGACATAAGTTTGGCTTTATTTTTATACATTGTAGAAAATTATTGCTGATTTCAAATCTTTGAAATAACACATACATTAGGTAATACAGTCAGTTATTATTTTAAGACCTGGCGGTAAGCTGTCCTAGAATACTTCAAAATTGCAATAGTGCAAGAACATTATTGTCAAGTGTGTTTTCAAAAATCATTAAGCACCATGACGAAACTGGCTCTTGTGAAGACCATCCCAGGACAGCAAGACCAAAACCTACTGTACTTCTACTGCAGAGGAGAATTTCATTTAGAGTTACCAGCCTCAGAAATCACACCTGAAGACCAAGTTGCTTTGATGGTAGACCACCACCTTCAGATGACATGGCTCCCCAAATCATCACAGAGTATGGAAATGTCACACTGGACTTCAAGCTACTTGGATTCTGTGCCTCTCCACTCTGCTTAGACTGAGCAGCGGTCCAGATTTTTTATATTCCTGCAGTTGATGTTTTATGACTCCAGCCTCTCACCCTTTCTTGTAACACTATCCCAAGGTCTTGAATCTTCCTAAGACTGAGTTAATCCCTGTGCTTGTGCACTGTTCTCCTACCAGTTTTGCTTTCCATGAATATGCTTGAATATTACACCTTCTGTGGCTAACTCTCCTTGTGGAGGATGTTGATCATCTTCTGGACCCCCATGTGTGTACCGAACTAGACTGAGAGAAACATGTTATTTATACTGTATGAATAGTAATTTCCTTAAAATGAGGGTTAAACTTATATTAATACTTATTAGAAAATACTCTAAGTGAAGTATTGTAATAGTTTAAGATCCTGGATTTTGTATCTTTTTGCTGAAGTTCTAAGCCAAAATCATTTAAATAAAAGAGGCTTGAAATATTTGATATGTTACATAATTGTTACATTAAATTAATAAGCAAATAATTTTTTTCATGATTTAAATGTTCCTAGATGCTCTATATTTCTAAGAAGCATTTATGTGGGCTCTACTCTGAGGTATTGTAATCTGGAGGTTTCTAAATTGGGCATTTTAATAAACCTATTCTCTGCAGCTAAGGTAGTTGTTGGACAGGCCTTATGAGAGGCAGTATCATCATAGTGCTTAACTGTATTGGCGATTGCATTTGGGGTTACGTTAAAAGTTCTTTCGATTTTTATAGGTTGATTGACCTTCGTTTCTTAAAGGGATGTTGGGCTGGCTTTTCTTTTGTAATTTCTTGCCATAATATTGATTTGTACAGAATTGTTGTACCCACCCTTCCTCTGCACAAGACAACTGATGGTCTAAAGCACATTAAGAAGGCAAAAAATGTCACAAATTAAGTTTTGACAAGGCACATCTGTGAATTACTTTTATATATTTTGGGTATCTTCAATGTTAATGTACTATGTGGAAAATAATAAAAACAAAGAAAACCTCTTAAAGGGGATTGTGTGTCCAAACTTTTGACTGGTAGTATACAGTTGGCAATGATGGCAGATGACTTTTCTCTATTTTTATTATTGATCTTTGAAAATCGGCAGATAACTTTCTGTACACACAATCATTCATACACACATTCATGAACATCACTTGGACTCAGCTGGGAGTTATTGCCACATCCACCATATAGCCCTGACCTCACTCCCACATTTCCACATGTTTGGGCCATTAAAGGAGTTCCTGAAAGGCAGCATTTCGTACATGAAGCAGGCAGTCCAAGCATGGCCCCGGCATACCGAAGCAACTTTCTATGTGGTATCTGCACAATCAAAGGTTCCAGATTGACACTCCTTGTATATATAAACAGTATATTTTTCCTAGAGACTGTTCTTATAGAACACTAGTTCTTAATACACTATAAATCACTTCGCAGGATCATGGAAATAAGCTCTGGGAAAAAAAAAAAAAAGAATTAATCCTGTGCCTAATAATAAATTATTTCAAGCACATCGAGCTTATACCAAATTCCTTCAGGGTAATCTTGTAGCGGTAAAAATAAATTGCTATTCAGCTTGGCAATGACTTATCCTGTTTGCTAAAGTTCAATTATATAGTTATTGTACCTTCAAGCAACCATGGAAAGAAATGCGTATTAGAAAATAATCAATGACATGCCACATTGTTGATAAAAAACAGTCATTCTTAGGGTATGTGAGTTAAGTGCACACAAGTTATGAATAATTGTTGGGCAGAACTACTAGTGGATGCTGTATTTGCGCTAGTGCATATGAATGAAAAAAAGTCTCATTAAAATTAACATTGTTTCCCTACGTACGTACAACGCATGGATATACCTTATCAAATTGATTTTCATAAGGAAGTCCCGCAGGGGGAAACTGCAATTTTGCACAAGCTTTGTGGCATTCCACTCACTCAATTAACCACATAATGCAATCGATTTGTGCCCAGAAAGAATTCACACACCAGCAATTTCCCATGAACCTCTTGCCGTGTCTTTTATAGGACAACCTATAAAAGTTAAATTACATGACGTCTAAAAATACAGAAGGAGAGCAGGTCAAGTAGAAAAAGGTTTTCAATATCTCACATATATAATGGCAGAAGGGCACAGTATTGGAATACTTACAGTCCTGCTTGAAGCTCCAGATATGTGAAAGATGCTGCGATATTGTCTTTTTTTCCCCTCACAAAATGAAGAGTGCAGAAAATATTAAATTCCCCTAACAGCAGGCACATTTTCAGAATATATTATTTTCTTCTGCATAGCTCGTAGACTGTAATGGGTGTGTGGGGTTATGAGGAGTAAGTTGAAGGGCACATGAGTGAAAGCACCCATATTTAAATTACTGTGGTTTTCCGTTTAGTGAAATAGTGACAGGATTTCACATCTATATTTCAGATCCATCCTGCCATTATTCAGTGCTTGCCTAAATAAATGTGTGGCTAAGCCACTCATTTTCAACCTGGCACCAATGTCAACCTGCTCTAATGTTAAGCTGCCAGGGCTGTTGGCAAACACGTCTCCCAGGTGCTAGTGATGCACCTAGCGTCTGCTGTCCAAGCAGCTCAGCATGGGAGACTGCCAGCTTAAAAAGTATGAAAAAAATAGGGCTTCGTTCCAAAGAATGAGCATCAACACAAATGGTTGTACTCTCTATAGCACATGCGTTCTGGTCCTTTCTTTTAACTCAGCTAATATAATGAAAATCAATTACTTATTTTTTTTTTCCTGCTCTGCGGCTGTGACTACAGTTATGCTGTTTGCTTCACACCCAGTGACATTGGACTACTGAACTGGATGCACAGCAGGAGTGGACCAGTCAGGGTAGCCAACTGTCATCAAGACTATGAGCTACTATCACTAGTGTACAGGATTCCAGCTTTAAAAAAAAGGTTCAAAAGTGCATAATGTTGACAGCTACACTGTTGACTTGACAAACCGCAGACATAGCATACAGTATACTACAGGAATGTTTTGGGCCACGCTAATCAAACATAGGTCTTAATCGCATCCTGCTAAAACCTTTTCTAGCTATTAGTAGGGGCAGATGAGAGGCTTCATTTATCTATCTTGTCCAAAATAACATGAATGAAAGGGCATAAAGCATTATTATTATTATTATTATTATTATTATTATTATTATAGGGTGCCACTACTTCAAAATTTCTGCTGTGAGGGATCCTGCAAATACGTATCATCTGCTTTTACATAAAATGTAAAAATTAAATAAACAATATGTGAAAGATTAATTAAGCTAAATCATTCATCTTTGATTCTGATGTAGCTTTGACCTGATTAATGAGCATTTTATCAAGCTGAACTGGTGCTGTCTTTTTCAGAAATCTAAGAGGAAGACCATAGAGGAAAAGCATTACAAATGAAGCCCAGCACCATACTAGTAAACCTGCTTGTTAACTGCTGTGTCAGTTGACTACTGGACTAGGAATTATTTCAGTAGCTAGTCATCTCATATGTTTGTCAAACATATATTTAAGTACTGAATATTCTGCAGTACGTATATTAAGTAAGTTTGTAGAAATAGTTTAAAGGTTAAAGTAAAAAATAAGCTGATCAGCTTTAACATAATCATTGATATTGTTATTTCAGATTAAAGTCAACGTACATGTCTGTTGTAAGGTTGAGTATCTTACGCCTTGTTTAGGGTAAGTTCTACTTCTTTCGTTGTCAGCTAAATACACTCCCTGTTCTGTAATCCGAGAGGGAATATAAATGAGAAAAGGAGAAAGTAGATTGGATAAAGATTAAATTTAGTCTTAAAACTACTCCAGTAGTAGTAGGTTATTACATCCGGGCAACCTCCCTGTTCACAACATCACTTTCATTACACATTTTGATTTCACATATGGTGCAGGTTTAATTTCAGGCATATATTTAAGTACTGCAAAAGGTTCATTAAATTCATCCAGTGGTTCATTTACGATGTGCCCACAGTTTGGTGCATGCGAACTACTATGTCCAAACTTCCGGTTTATAATCTGGCACAAAACTGCTCAAAACCTTAATTCTACTCAATTTTTTTTCATTTATGAAGAATGTTTAACTTCAGGCAAAGTCCTAAGGACTCATTCAATTTAAAGGACTGGTTAAGGTTAAATTCTGTCTAGTTTTGCCAGTTTTGCATGATGCTGTGACTAATTTTGGGTGGACAGAGACTGGTGGACAGGTTTAAGGTCCTCAAATGTATAAAACGTAAAAAGATATAATTGAAAGAGAGAACATCTAAAAATGGCTGAAAAGGCTGATAAAAAAGAGCACATAATTTCTTAGTTTTATTTAAATAACTGGGCTAGACTACACCATGCACACTGCTTTCCACATCTTCACAATCACCAGAAGCTTCTGGAAATTTCTCTCTACTGTTGTCTAGTTTTCATGCATCAACACACAAATCAAAGTGACAACTGAAGAAATCACAAACAAAGTTTCTGCTGCCCAGTCCACCCCTGCCTATCAGTGTAGACAACATGTAGGACTGGGCGATAAAACAGTATCGGTATTTATTTACGGTAGACCATTGTCGATAACAATAAAAATAAAAAAAAACATTCGGTATGAAGCGCTATAGTTTTATTAAAATGCGGCTGACTGAGCGTGTGCCTTGCCTTAATCTCAACAGCCTATCAGATCTCCCGATGAACGAGCATGGCATGAGTGACCAGGAAACAGCCAATAAGCTCACGCAGGCACTCCGCGTTGTGTCGTCACCAACTCATGTCAGTATAACACACGTGAAAATAAGTGCCGTGGCGAGAAAAAAAGTGCACGGGAGAAAAAAAAAAATTCCAGGCCAAGTATGGAAACACAAGCAAGTTGCTTGTGCGATGGAGAGGTACTCGGCAACAACGCCTTATAAAAAATACTACAAGCGATACAATGTTATAACGCACGCGATCGCTTACTACATTGCCAAAGAAATACTAAAAGAATTACTACGAAGTGTAGGAAAACAGTGGAGAGCGAGCTGCCGTCTGGACAAGCCGCACGTGTGACCCGTACATCAGCTTAAGCGTACATTTTAATGACAACTGGAATCTAAAGAGTAAATGCTTGGACACCGCATATTTTCCCGGAAACACCAGGGGTGAAATTATCGCGCAAACCCGAGCTGATGCGCTGCTCCACGTGTGCATCACGACTGACAGCGGGGTGAATATGGTGAGCCGCTTCACTCAACAACTGAACTCGTCGCAGTGTTTTGGGCACCGATTACACTCAGCTCAAAAAAGAATAGTTGCATAATCATCCACATATAGTTTCTTTGGATGAAGTGCTACATGAGCGCAACTTCCCAATAGTGAGCAAACTTGCAAAAAAATACTTGTGCATCCCAGCCACCAGCAACCACTCAGAAAGAACTTTTAGCATAGGGGGTAATGTAGTCACATTCACAGCATTAAATCCAGAGATAGAGGGAACCAACTTGTCTTTCTTGCTCACAATTTGTAATGTTGCAATGTACAGGTATATGTGAATAATGATGGTTGGTTCCTCTACTCGAAAACTCATATTTGATTATTATAATTTGTTTTGTTTACAGAGTTTGAGGTTTACTGTGTATTGTTATTATTGACATCTTACAGATTTTGATCTACCTCAAAGTTTGCTTTAGTGTTCTTTACAATTGCACACACTTTGTAACATTTTATTTATTAAGTTTAAGAGTCTCTTCAACACTTATATTTAGTTTATTATGGGACATAAGAGACAAGATTTTTTTGTTCAAATCTTTTTGTTTTTGAATATTAAAATAATTTGCCTTAGTAACGTTGGTAAATTAAAATAGAGTGGTTAAATTCTAATTTTTTTCCTACTGGTCTTCATTAATAAATATTCAATAATTACCGATACCGAATGATATGAAACATTATATTGTGATAATTTTTTTTCTGTATCGCTCAGCCCTAATAACATGTGATAATAAAGGTCATAAAATTAGACAAAAGGTATTACTCCTTATAATATACAATAATAAAAGGCTATGAGTTAACTTGGGAGAACTAAGCAGTTAAATCTGTGTAAAAGCAAACATGGTGTGCATGTGATTCTGCACTGAGTCTGGAATCTTCATTGTCATGGTCTATACCACTTTATCCTGTATACAGGGTCACAGGGGCCTGGAGATCTCAGGAGACTTAGGACACGAGGGGGGTATACCCTGGATGGGGTGCCCACACACTCACACGCTGATTCACACACTGTTTACACACACTGAATTTGGAAACGCCAATTAGCCTAATCTGCATGTCCGTGGACTGTGGGAACAAACCGGAGTAGCTGGAATAAACCCACCAATCATAGGGAGAACATGCAAACTCCATGCACACAGTCCCGAAGTGGGAATCGAGCCCAGACCTACTGGGAATATATCTACAATGTGCACTGGTATCTAGACATACAGTATTTACTTATTAACATCAGTTGTACGAGACACTAAAGCTCTTCATTATTTTGGCTATAATATATGTATTCCTATCACGGAGGTGCAACTGCAACAGTGCTATCCTCTAAGCGATTAATACTGTAAAATTTTATATTTTGCTCAATAACTATAAGTGTTTATTTGACACTACTGTGTAAATATAGAAAGCCCCCCCACAAAAAAATTATACACATTTCAACTGTTGTTTATGCCCTTTTTTAAAACGCGAACTGAGTGACGGTAGCAATGCATTGTATTATGTTTCCTCTTAAATGTCAGTATTCACACCATCGTTGATTCTATGATGTGACCATCAGAAGAGAGGCATGTATTTTTCATGTTGAAGTGTGTATACATTTTTTTAACCCTTCTGTATTACGTCTCTTATATTCATCTGATGTAAAGACTACCTTAAACACTTTAGGTTTCAACCTAGCTGCAAACATGTTCACACATTATCTAAATAATAGTACCCTTCTGTAGCCAGAAAACTAACTAATAAATTGTTAACTTAACTGTTAATATTTCCTTACCAAAGGCATCTGTTTGTGTGTGTGGTTGTTGTGTGTTTTGCCCAGATTCTTTATCTCGAGCTGAATCAAGGCAGTGTTGCTCTTCGTAAGATGGGGGGGGACGTAATTTCCTTGCAAGAGATTAATCTTGTGTTTAATCAAATTTCATCAAGTTTGACGTATTATCCAATCTCACAACCGCTAGGTTAAGACATTTATTTTACCAAGAATTGTTCTCATGTCCTTTTACAAAGCACATTCTCTGTGAAATAATTTTTTTTATACTTTAATACATTTTAATAAATATATATTTTTCACTTTCCATGCATAACGCAGCCAAACCAACTCCTTTGCCAACTCTCTCTTTTTTATTAATTTTTAATAATGTTAGAATAACCATTGATGATGTAAATCTTTGGTCAAAGTATAGAAAACAGGCACACTGGTTTTTAAGACTATTAAATAATGAAATTGTTTAATCAGTGCTAACAGATACCAAGCCTTAACTGTGAATAGGGCTAGAATTCATTTATGATATACTGCACTATGATCTGATCTGTTCTCCAACAAACTAATTAGCGCACACACACACACACACACACACACACACACACACACACACACACACACACACACACACACACACACACACACACGCGGCAGCGAGTTTCGTGGCACAAGTGGTTATCACATTTGAGTTCCTGCTGCCATCCTGGGAAAATGCCATGTAAAGTGTGGCAGTATTTTAAGAATTGGTGCTTGCAAACATTGTCAAGAGACATTTCAATTTCTGGGTAACACGATCAACTCACAAGATCATTTAAGAAGATCACACCCATGGAGAGAGCCATTTAATAAAGTAACCCCAGGCTAACAACCACTTTACTCTAAGTAAGAGTTCATATATTACAGCCAAAATAATGAAGAGGTTTAGTGTCACGTGCAAAAACTGAGTTTACTAAGGCCCCTTGTCCCAGTAGGCATGAGGACTCTTTAGGGCCTAGAAGGTCTTTACCCCTAGAACTTCTTTAAAACTCAAGACTACTTAGTCATTAGGTCATCTTCATGAAAGTCAAGTATCACTGCTAACTCAGTAAAGACTTTAGTAAAAAGGACTTGCTAATAATGACAGAAGGCGTATTGATCGTTCAACACACATGCCTGTTTGCAGCACGGTGGCTTACTGGTTGTCACCATGCACCTCCAGGTCCTGGGTTCTCTGGTTTTCTCCCAGAGTGCAAAGACACTGATATTGGCCTCCACCGTCCCTGGTTGGACAACAGAGATTCCTACAGTAGATGGATGAATATGCCTGTTTACTTTGTACATGTAAACAGTGATATATCTTTATTTATGTATTTGTCATGCCAAAGGTTTTGTGCACACATCTTCAGGCAGATAAAGATGCTTGCATTTTTGTCCAAGCCTTTCTGAACACGTCTTCAAGACACCTTAAGTGGGCACAGAGACCGTATGAAGACTGTCAGCAGACATAGAATCAATTTCTTTTCTTTTTATATTTTATGTTGTTTAAAAGATATCTTTTTTATGAGCGGATCAGGACCTCAAGACGACTAGATTTCTGTCAGAATCAGTTTGAAAGATGTTTATTTCTAGCTCATTAAACTTCACAATTTTCACACAAAAAAAAGAAAAACGGACAGTTATGGAAATTACAAATTGCAGAATACGATATTTACAATTTTCACATAATTCTTTGTGTGTTTTTTTCCCGTTGTTGTTGCAAAAGTACTTCCCGTAGCTAGACATCATGAACAAAATGCCAAAATTCAAATCAAGCTAGCAGATAAAAACATTCATCAAACTGTAGAAGAATTGAGCAGGGCAATTGCTAACTCTTCTCATACGCTGTCTCCAAGCGATGCAAATAAATAGGTTAATCCTAATTCTGAAAAAAATGTTCAGCTAAAACTAATGTTTGAAAAAGTTTAGACATATCATTATTCCATTATGAAAGCAGTAAATAATTTGCTTTTTTAGACATTTATGCTAATGTAATTCATGCATTTATTTAATTCAACATTCATGCATGTTAGAAAGACAAAGATTTAAATTAATGTAGTTGTAATTAGTGCAGTAAATATTCTGTCTGTTTATTATGTTGCGGTCCAAAAGTCTCTTGCAGCTTCTTGAAACAGGTTCTGAAAAGGGTTCTCCATGGTCTTGACAAGGGCTTTAAATGAGTGCTTTAGACATTCAGGGTATTTTTATGGCTT
Organism: Clarias macrocephalus; assembly: GCA_011419295.1. NCBI lineage: Eukaryota > Metazoa > Chordata > Actinopteri > Siluriformes > Clariidae > Clarias > Clarias macrocephalus. Next base: position 142,230 of record JAAGKR010000646.1, on the reverse strand, counting down.
CAATGGGCCCTGAATACATCCTGCAGTCCTACTTGTACCTGTCCTAATTATTATCTTTAAGGGAATAGGGCTGAGTGCATATTTATTATTATATAAAATAAAATAAATATCAATGTTTCTTTTAGCTGAAGAAGGTAGTCATGGTTGTCACTGCATCTGGAAACAGTCCTTGACATAGGAAAAACATCTGCTTTAACTGAACTGATAGTTTTTATTGCTATGTTTGTCCAATTATTTGTTGTTTAAACAACAGAGTTTATTGATGTATTTCGCAGTGATGGTACATTATTCCATTATTCTCTTAATTTAAAAAAGCTGGGTATGAGTATAAGGTTTTGGCTGCCATTTAGATCTTCTAATTAAACAACATCTTTTTGGTAAATGTACTGGATGTGGTATTAAATATTTATGAGTTCACATGGCATAACAATGAAATGAGCAACATATTAGAGTACTACCTAAATAAATGCAGCTTGCTAAATGACAGATAATTAGCCAGTTGGGACCACTGACACTCAAATTAAAAAAAATAATAATGCCCTCCAACCAGCAGAACAGATGACATTTGAGACAATTATACATATCAAGTAGCTCATTGATAGATGTGCTCGATTTGAACATGACAACCTTGCACTTTATTTATTATTTTCTTTTATTTAAAAATACATTTCACAAGAGATAAACCTGGGGTTTCATTATAGCGAGACCTGTTAGTGGCTCAAACAAGCACTGACTCAATTGTTCTGACTTTTTAGTTATGTTTGAACATAAATGTGAAATTTACTATTAGCATTAAATATGACAATTTAAAAGGTTAATAAATGGTTTGCAAGGGCACAGTAGCACACCATTAAAACAAGCTGAACTGTATACCTTCAGCTAAGTAAACAGACAAATGTGTGTTTAGGGTCTGAATAAACGTCATGTATGAAAAAAACACAATTCTAATGCACCCATTTGGGACCAAATTGAGTTCCAAAGAACACTGCTGACACTTTCCTTCTCATTACTGTCAGGTGACACATGCAAATGTTTGCACATGAACATTGCTTCTGGGCATTTATTCCTACTACTGCTGCATTCCGAGAGTAAGATTCAGAACCATACCTTCATTATGCCACATCACACCACTGGCACAGCATATCATTTTACACCGTGATCCTCATTTAAACTAAATGGACAGACCTCCTTGACAACAAACATTAACAATGACCTGACAGTTAAGTAGTCCGACCTGAATGAAACCTAGATGATGTTCAGAGCTCAGTGTGAGACCAATCACTACTGAGATGATTGGTGTGAGAGATGTCAGATCAACAACAGACACATATTGGGGGACCACTCATAACATATTTATGTAATGAATGCCTCACCCCCCCCCCCCCATATACACACATTCATAACATATTTATGTAATTTAAAATACATTGAAATATTAGGATGAATAATAAAAATATACAGTAATATTACGCATTCCTTCTAGATTCCTAAACACCTGACCATCAAACCCACATGTTTTTACAGATCTTATTTCAGATTTATTCCCCTTTCCTGTTACAATAACTGTCATTCTTCTGGGAGGGCTTTTCACTAGATTTTGGAGCATGGCTGTAGAGATTTGTCCATTTAGACACAAAAGTATTGGTGACTTCTATGAGACTGATAGCAGGTTAGGAGGCCTGGGGTGCATTTTGCATTTCAGTTCATCCCACAGCTGTTCAGTGGGGTTGAGGTCAAACCTCTGTACATGTCTCTTCCACTCCAACCTTGGCAGATCATTGTTCCCATCCTCATTGATCGCATCCCATAATGGGCCCCTTAGTTACAATGAAGGGAAGCTTTAATGCTACATGATACAAAGACATTCTAGACAGGTGTAACTACATTTGTAACTACATCCTGATGATGATCCACAACTGGGCGTGATTGTCAGGTGTCCACATACTTTGGGCCATATAGTGCTCTAATCTCCCCACAGGTCAAGTGCTACTATGTAAATGAAAATGATCTCAATATTCATCAACAAAAATATAGAGCTCCTAAAATCTAATAACATCACCCTAACATCTCTGGATCAATGAACTGTCCATACACATGTACACCAGCCTATTTTTTAAAGCATTTGCAAAAACAATGGCTTACAGTACCTTTAAATCTGATTTAAAAGATATATAAACATTCTGCTGCATTATTGAGACATGGATCAACTTCAATTTGTGTTATAGTTTTTATTGTTCTAAAAAAACTTACTAATCTGTATCAAGGTTCATCACTGAAGTGGAACATTTAAATAAGAATTCCACCCTGAACAATTTGCATATTACTTGTATATTACCATTTTAAAAAATTATGTGATTTTCACGGTGTTCAAAACTTTGGAATGGAATTGAATCCTTATCTTAAACATTTTCATACAGAGACTGGTGCAGTATACACCTTTAAACAGACTCCAAAGATTTAACATTTACACATTTAATACAAACATTCACCATCATGTTTGTCATACTGTAGATTGCAATATAGCTGAGCTGAGTCTCTACAAACAGCACTGTTCCACTGGAGTGCACACTGGAACAAGGGCTCCAGTGTTTGTTGTCTATTTCTGCATTGAATTTCTCATTTATATGACATAAATTAACTATAGTAAAATCTGACAATTATGCCTCATGGCTGACATCGTTGAAATGTTTTTTCTTATGCAGTATTATTGTAACTGCATTAGCAGTGCTATATTTATATTATCTTCAGGAAAGCGTAATCCTTGTCAAGGTCACGGTGGATCCAGAAAATAAAGAATGCATACATGATGCGCACACATCTTTTTGCTTCCAAAGCAACCAGAACACCCAGATTCATACATACCTAAGATAATTTAGCATAGCCAATGTGCCTTGGGAAATGTTTTTAGGTGGTGAAAAGAAACAATTGTGAGATCGCAGGTATATAAATTGTCTTAAAACCGGTTTGGGATTTAAGGTATATAAATGAGCTTGAAATTAGTTTTCAGAGTGACGTTGGATGCACTTTGCAAAGTAAACATTGCATGCATTAGGTACAAGGATAAGGTAAGGTACCACTCTAGTGACAAGGAAAGGTACAGTTTAGAAGTGTGTATTTACTCTGATACTATGCTTTATATTTCTGGACTTCTCTTTAGTCTATAGGTCTAACCTAAAATAAGGGGGGGACTAATAGCTTCGCAGTGTTGCTTTGCAGGTTATTAGTATGTGTAGCTAGAGATTTCCACACTATTAGTACGACAGTACACAGTTTTTATTTGTTTTTATGTTGTACTGTAGTAGTAATTTTATATAGAACTATAGTACTGTTTAGTGCAGTGCTGTGCAGTTGAAGACGTTGCCTCTTTAGCGTGCATGCCTACTGGTCAGTATAAAGTGCTCTATCTCCACCTGCTGTCGTGTGGAAAGAACCGGTGTGTCCCAGCAGGCAACACACACACACACACACACACACACACACTCGTGTGCACGCGGACTCGATGAGCACAGCGCGAGAGCACCATGTCACTCTCACTCAGCGCTCAGACTCGGACCAAGAAGTGAACAAGTTAATGGCAGCAGCAGCAGACTGAGCTGAGATCAGTGGTCAGGCGCGAGAGGGGCGGGAAAGCACGGGTTAACTCATTCTGCTGTCCAAACGCTCGCCTTGCATTAAACCATACCAGAATTTAGATGCATTTTAAGATCTTTTCCCAAACATCTGACTCATCGCGAGGTGATCTCACACTTCCATCATATCAGCAAGCGAATCTTTTCTGAGCACTTTTCCCGCTGTAAACACCGACACCAACCCAACGACTTGAAATTATCCTCTATAAGAGTGTGTTCTCGCACAGCGTGTTCATGCACTATGAACAAGTGCGGACAACGACGCATCGCTCTCTAAGCAAGCCCGGCTCAGGCTGTCAAAAGAACCGTTTTCTCCAACAGGACGTGCCCGAACTGCAAAACGCCGCGGAACAAAATTAAGCCCCGCTGCTGTGGCGTCTCCTTTCTTCCCCACATCCTTTCAGCTCTCACTCACACACTCTGTGCACACTAGCCCGAACGCTCCCACGCGCGCCAGTCACCTCAGCATCACTTCACCGTACCTTCACCGCCGCTGGCGAGCAAGCCGAGCACCAAGAGCAGCTTCCTGATCATTGTTGCAGAGGGGATACGTGCTGACCGGCGGTCGCTACTGTTGCTCGAAGTGAGTTGGATGTGCGTGCGGCGACTGAAAGAAGAAGAAGAAAAAAAAAACACCACTCGCTCTTCGATTCGCCCGCTTCTCTGCCGTCTCGCGCGCGTCCGTTACTGACGCGCGCGCGCACTCGTTAAGATCCGCCACTGGAGAGAAGCAGCACGAGCGCAGCCACAGCGGCCACCGATTCGAGTCATTCGAACCGACCTTCATATGAAGGTAATGAAGGTATGGTTCTGAATCGAACCGCGCAAGGCTTGACTCGTTTGATTCCTCACTCAGTGCGCCATTCCCTTTCGTTTTACCCGCAAGGTTCGGTTCTGGTTCGTCTTGGTGGAAGTCGGTTATCTTACAAGTCAGCTGAACTCTGGAGCACAAATTCGCTGCCGTTAGCCACGCCCACTCAGTTAACCATACCATGCCATTCAAAACAGAAGACATATACACAGATAACCCATAACACTGTGGCTACCTGCCTAATATTCAGTATGTCCCCCTTTTGCCACCATAACAGTGATGCACTGTGTGTTCTGACACCCTCCTATAACAACCAGCATGAACCTTTTCATCAATTTGATCTACACTAGCGTATCTATTGGCGTGCATTTGCTCCTCATGTGCATCAGTACGACCATGGCAACCCATGATCCTGTCGACAGGTTCATCGGTTTTCCTTAGCTGGATTACTCGTGGTAGTTCCTGACCACTGCAGACCAGGAACATCCAACAAGATCTGTAGTTTTGGAGGTACTCTGTCAACTCCTAGAGCCATCACATTTTGGCCCTTATCAAAGTCACTCCAATACTTATTCTGCACAGCTTTTCTGCTTTCAACACATCCATTTTCATATCATACCCATATGACACCCACTTCTAGCTGACATTATATGGAGATATTGAAAATGTAGCTACTGTTTGAAGGGCCAAATTGTAATGGCTATACAACAGCAAGGAGGCAAGCAACCTAAAAACTGCAGCTCTTGTAGGATGTTCCAATGCTGCTCTGATCAGGACCTACCAAAAGTGATTCAAGGAAGGAAAACTGGTGAATTGGCCACATAATCATGAACAGCCAAGGCTCAGTGATGAACATGGGGAGCAAAAGCTGGCCTTTGAAGAGCTTCTTTAAGGTTAATGCTGGCTCCAACACACATGTTATTACTGTTTTGGTGGTCAAAGGGGGACCAACTCAATATTAGGCAGGTGGTTATAATGTTATGGATGATCAGTGTATACAACGACCTAAGAGACACCACATAATGGCAATTCACACATGCAATTTAATTTAATGCCAATAATTAATTTTGTTGGTATAGAAAATTGGTGGCTCATTGTTAGGCTTTTCACCTGCCATGTAAAAGGCGTTGGGTCATGTCCCAGCCAAGACACTGGGATGCAGGGCACCCTTTGAGTCAGTGCAAAGCTCGGTTTAAAATCTAAAAGCATATTTATTAAATACCAGAAACTATGACTCAGTGATTTATCAAGACTGCACGTTACGTGTACATTAAAGGAAGTCTCACTGACACCTTCTGGAAAAGCTATTTAAAGTATCAGCTCATTGTGGCTGCAAGTGCAGGAAAGTCTACATACAGTAATAGTAAAAGTTGATTCAACATGTAATGAAAAACCTGATAAATGATATAAGACACTTGTGCCAAGAATTAGATTATTCTTTAGATAATTGGGAAAGTAATTTATGAATCAGTTAATAGAAGACTCAAATAATGTTTAATGGTATATTGAGAAGATACAATTTCTAAACTAATTTGGGTTTGAAACCTTACATCCTGTGTAACAGGAATATTACTATAAATGTGAACACCCAAATGCTGGTAAACCAACATTTTGAAGGCTGCAAGTTAGGTTTGTAGGTAGCTTTGCACATATTACTATACAAAATGTGTTCTAATATTGTTTCATTTACATGATTCGTATTCATATAAGTACATTTATTATTATTATTATTATTATTATTATTATTATTATTATTATTATTATTATATTTGTATTTATTTTATTATTATTATTGTAGTCACTAATTTCTAAACAAATATGATTATTACTTTAGTGCAGTTTAGACATTGGAAAATAGAAAGCTGGTGTGTTAATCACTCTTATATGACGGTGTTGTTGATTTTGAATGGCCCAGAGGTGTTTATTAATTTTGTGTAACAGTGTGCGTCAGACAATATTGCCAGCTGTCAGTTGAAGTTTCGCCTTATTATTCAGTTCTTCTTCTTGGGGCAGTGTTGTCTCAGGCAGTTGATTTTCTGGGTGTTTATTTGAGGGTCGCGGGTTTGAGCCTTGTCACCGCTGGGTGGGTACTTTGGCAAGACCCTTAACCCTTTGTCCCATAAAACACAGCTGCTGCATACAGTGCCAGTCCAAACCTGATTAGAAAATGGGAGGGCGGTGACAGGAAGGGCATTGGTTATAAAACCTGTGCCGCATTTTGTAGATCGAATTATCCACTGTGGTGACTCCTAGGATAAAGCTCACGAAAAAAAAATCAAGTATATTATTGAGGGACTGCTGTTAATTATTCAGTAATTACTGTATATCAAAACTAATTGATGAAGCCCCAAACTTTATTTTCTTTGGTTCGTGTTATTTCTTTTTATTACTACATTTATTAACATTTAATATGTATTTCAGTTATGGACCTAACTTATATTTGCACTTAGCAAATATATAAAAATACTAGAAATTAACTTCATGTTACAACTTTGGGCCATATTAAGCATCCAATTACACATGCTTAATGAGGATTTAATACTGAAAAATGCACATAAATGTTCAGATCTCAGACATAACTATGAACTTTTGCTTAACAGTTATAAAGGTATTCCAAAAACAGAAACATGTCTCAGGTAAACTGGATTCTCAACATGTGAGATATATATCATGTCAGATATACAGTATCACCTCAAGCAAGGACCAGTAATAATTTCAGAACAATTGTGTGATAGCTTGTTCAAACCACAGTAAGTAAATCTATAATGTAAACATAAATGTAAATGTAATAACATACAATTATAGATTGTCATTTCAGAGCAATATTAAATACACAAAAATACACTATTAATTAATCAATCATTTCATCCCTGTAAGGTCCACAGAAATATATATATATATATATATATATATATATATATATATATATATATATATATATATATATATAGCAAACTCATATAGCAAACTCAATGCTTTCTGCCACTGCACTTCTAGCTCATCATGCAAAGTAGTAAAATTTGCTTTTATAAGCAAAGGATTGTTAAAGTTTAATGTAATTTTTCATATATTTCATCATCAAACAAAATGTAATATTACACAAAGATAAACCAAGTAAATTTAAAATGCAGTTTTTTCAATGATGATTTAATTTATTAAGGGGGGGAAAAAAGCTTTTAAAACCTGCCTGACTTTTTTGGAAAGCTGCTGAGATAAATTTCAATTTGCACACCCAGGCCTGATTATTGCCAGACCTGTTGATAGATAGAATCTAAATAGAACCTGTCTGACAAAGTGAAGCATGCTAAAAGATATCAAAAAGCAACACATCATGCCACAAACAAAAGAAATTCAAGAACAGATATGAAACAAAGTAAAAAAGTCTCTTTCTAAGGCTTTGGGCCTGTGAGAGCCATTATTCACAAATGGAGAAATTAAACGAGTGTTGAGTGTTGAACCTTCCCAGGAGGGGCGGCCTGTCAAAATTACTCCAAGAGCATTACAACGACTCATACAATAAGAGATATCAGGACAACATCTAAAGAACTGCAGACCTCACTTAAGACTCATTTAATGTCAGTGTTCCTGCTTCAACAACAAGGACACTGGCCTGATGTCATCCAAGGTAGAGTTCTAAGGCAAAAGCTACTGCTGACCAAAAAGAACACAAAGACTTGACTCTTATTTGACT